>PVKS010019802.1:0-37820 GCA_004027875.1 Aplodontia rufa
AAAAAAAAAAAAAAAAAAAAAAAAAAAAAAAAAAAAAAAAAAAAAAAAAAAAAAAAAAAGGGTCTATGTGCAGCCTTAGGGGAAGAATGCTGTTTCTATGCAGATCACTGGGGAATAGTTAAAGATTCTATGGCCAAAATCCGAGATGGTCTGGCAAAAAGAAAGAGGGACTATGAGGCTCAACAGAATTGGTTTGAAGCATGGTTCAACAGGTCCCCTTGGTTAACCACCTTCATCTCAACAGTTATGGGACCTCTTATAATCCTACTTCTCATCCTCACATTCGGCCCATGTATTCTAAATAGATTGCTAAGATTCATCAAAGAACGCCTATCAATAACCCAGGCTCTGATACTTACACATCACTATCAGAGCTTGGACTCAACTGAGTCTGACTATGCCACCTTAACCCCTATCTTGACGCAGCCACAGCCCCATGCACCTTCAATTTGAAGATTCAAATTATTCCCAAAGAAAAGGGGGGAATGAAATACCCACTTCAAGGGACCCCTCTAATCCCACTAGTCATAAGATCCCCCACCCAGCCACGAGAAGGGATGTCAACCGTTAGCCTTGTGGTTTCTAAACTTAGGACATCTGGGCATGAGTCTTGAGTCATGTCATGTCACAGGATGTGCGGATGTGACTGATAAAACGCCTGACAAACTGTCACCCCATCACCCCTCCCCCGACAAAAAAAAAAAACCCAATCCTGTGCTGACCCATACACTGTACCAGCAGACTAAAACCTATAAAAGCTGCCTGTTTGTAATGCTCAGGGCTCTGGACCATCAACTGATGTAAGGAGCCCGTTCGCGCGAACGCTTAATAAAATCCTCTTGCTGATTGCATCGACTGGTCTGGTTCCTTGGATCTTGGGGCATTTCCACCCGATGGATAGTATCCCACCATTGGGGTCTATCACTCTCTTTTAAAAAAGTATGTACATATTACAAAGCATGTGGTTTACATACATGAAATGCAGCTACTTATTTTTTTCATTTTAAAGATTTCCATTCTTTCACTCATTCTTCATGAATATAACTTCCAAATCTTTCACTATGATATTTCTGGGTTGCTATTTTCCTACACTTGACACTTCAGGCCAGTACTTGTCCTTTTGGAACACAGAATCCAGAGTCAAAAATAAGGTGGAATGTGATCTGCCTGTGGCACATGGTTCCACACATTTACTACAACCCTAGAATAAATATTTCTTGGATAAATCCTCACCCCTATGACATTTTCATTAAATCCTGCCAGATTATCAAAACATTGGCATGGAATTGCTCTATTTTCCAATTCTGGCATGGACCTCACTACACATAAGTAATGTTCACTTTGCTCCATTTTTCCTATTAGTCTGCGTAAGATATAATTTATATGCATTGGGGCTGGAGCAGTGGCTCTGCAGTTACGGCGCTTGCCTGGCATGCTCAAGTACGCGAGTTCGAACCCCAGCACCATGTACACAATGAAGTCTCAGAGCAACAAAGGCCACATGAAAAACTAAATAAAATTGACTCTTTCTCTTTCTCTCTCACTGTCCCTCCCTCTTTAAAAAAAACAATTTATATGTATTAACATAAGATAATGAATACAGTTTGTCATTTTTGGTATAAAGTAGGAAGTACCTCTGGACAATGAGCATGGATAACCAATCCTTGGTCTGCACATGGTGAGACCAGACCAGAGTATCTACTGATTTCCTCACAGTGTGAGAACGGCCAAGCTGAGGTCTCTTTTCCTTTCACAGTTCTCAATGTGTATTGTCTGGTGCACAAGACCAGAGGCAGCACATGTGGTCAGGAGCCGGATGAGGTACGTGCGCGCTGTGTAACAGGGTCTCCCTGCTGCACACACACCAGTGTAAGGCTATTAGAACCAGAGAGACACAATGAAAGTCTGTTTGGTGAAATTGAGTCCCAAGACTTAAGTGCTATTAAAAAGTCCTTGGAAGGGCTGGAGCGATGGCTCAGCGGTTTCGGCGCTTGCCTGGCAAGCACGAGGACCCGGGTTCAAACCCCAGCACCACATACACAGCTAAGTGTTGGAGCAACGAGGGCCATGTGAAAAACTAAATAAAGTTGTTTCTCTCTTTCTCTGTCTCTCTCACTGTCCCTCTCTCTTTAAACAAAAACAAAGTCCTTGGAATTCTTTAGTCCAGGGTTTTTTCAATGCCAGCACTGCTAACACTTGTAACAAATACTTATTTGCTGAAGGCTGTCTTGTGTACTGCAAGGTGTTTAGAGCATCCCTGACCTCTGCCCAGTAGATGCCAGTTTCAAGTCCCTATTACAATTAAAAATGTCCCCAGATACTGCCAAATATCCCCAAAATGACAAAATCCTCCAGAGTGAGAATCACTGATCTCATCCAACCCCCTCATAAAGAAGGAAACTAACTCTAAGGAAAGTTTGGAGTTTCAACAAAATAAAATAATTATCCAGTAAAAGAAGTAGAACTTGAAAAAAGAATTCCCCGCCTGCTTTCCATCATTCTGCTCACTTCCTCACTCCAGAACCACATTACTGAGCAAGAGATGCAAACCACCAGGGATCCTGATAGAAGGCTGGACCAGAGTCCTTGTCCCAGACTCAAGTCTGGGACTCCACATATTTAAAAATGCCCAGGTGATGCTGGTGCTGAAGAGCCCAAGCTGAGCAACTGTTAGTGACTGCAGATTGGGCCAGACCATTCTCCTACATACCCTGAAAGAGTTTATGTTACCTTGGAATCAATTCTTCATTAAAAGCGTGATACAATTCACCACCGAAGCCAAAACTTTCCTCCTGAAAAGAGTTAAGAATAATTGTATTTAATCAATACAACAAAAGCCTATTTTCATTTTGTTCTTTTTGGTAAGCTGTTTTTCAAGGAATTTTCCATACATCTAAGGTATTCCGTGTGCAAAATACAGGAACTATTCAAGATATTATATTATCTTTATATATTCCCATATTTTTTTGCAGTATTTTTTATCTGTTTTACTTACTCTTGATATTGGTGATGTGAATTTTCCTTTTTTCTTCCTTGACTGGTCTTACAATCACTTTCTTTAATTTTTAAAAATTTTTCAAATAACAAAACTTTGACATTATTGTTGCTCCAGTGATTGTCACATGGATCCCTAACTTGTCAGACTGCATCATGAATTGCTGTGACTTTAGTCAGCTTTTCCATTGCTGTGACTAAAAGACCCAACAAGAATAATTAAAGGAAGAAAGGTCTATTTGGGGACTCATGATTTCAGAGGTTTTAATCCATTGAAGAATGCATCCATTCCTTGGGGCAGGAGGTGAGGCTGAACATCGTGGCGGAAGAGAATGGCAGAGGAAAGCAGCTAAACACATGACTCTAGAAAGCAGAGAGAGAAATTCTACACCAGATACAAAATATATAAAGGTAATTCTTTTTTTAATCCACATAATTACTATCTCCAATGCCCTTTGTTCCTCCCTTCAGTCAAATTTCATCTGATATCATTTTCCTTTCAGCCTATCAAACTTCCTTTATGATTTTTGTGCCGTGTGGTTCTACTGACAACAAATGTCCTCATCTTTGATTTATTTAAGAACGTCCTTATTCATCCTCATTTTGAATAATATTTCACAAGTTTTTAAATTCCAGATTTTTTTTTCTTTCAATATTTTTGTTCCATTATCTTCTGATTTCCATTATTTCCTATGGGAAAGTTAGCCAAAATTCTGACTATTGTTCCTTTGTAAATAATGTCTTTTTCTCCAACTGCTTTTAAATCTTTCTATTCTTTTTGTTCACGGTTGTTTGCTTGTTTGCTTGATTTTTATTACTGGGGATTTAACCCAGGGGTACTTCATTCTTGAGTCACATCCTCAGCCCTTTTTATTTTTTCTTTTGAGATAGGGTCTCACTAAGTTGCTGAGGTGGCTTTGAACTTGTGATCCTCCTGTCTCAGCCTCCCAAGTTGCTGGGATTACAAGCATGCACCACCATACCCAGCTTTTTCCACAATTTAATTATGGTATACTTAAATGTATGTTGTTTCCCTTGAGTTTATCCTATTTTCTTAAAGCTCTGATTGATATTTTTATCAAATCTTGATTATTTTCAAATTTGAAAAAACTATTCTTTTGTCACTCTCCCTCTCTAGAACTAGAACACTTGATGTCACACAGACAACAGAGTCTATTCATTTTCTTCAAATAATTTTCTTTCTTTTCTTAAATTTCAATGGCTTCTATTTCTGAATCTTCACAACTTCACTGATCCTTTCTTCTGTGTTGCTCAGTCTGCTGTTAATCTCCTCCAGGAATGTTCATTTGTTTCAGATACTATAATTGTTTAACTCTAGAATTTCATTTTGGTTCTATTTTAGATTTTTCTATCTCTCCTAAAATGCCCACCTCTTTACCCATTTATACTATTTTTCTCATAAATTCCTTAATATATTAATACATGTCCCCTACTGTTACCATTTGAAAGGATTATCACCATTATCAGAAAAGGGGGTTTAAAACACTTGTCTAATAAATCCAACATCTGATCCAATTATGAGTCAATTTTTATTAACTTTTATATCTTCACTATGGTTTATATTTTCTTATTTCTTCATGGATCTAATAATTTCTTCATAATATATTAGATACTGTAGATGATACAGTATAGAACTATAAATTGCTATTTTATTCAGAAGAAATATTCATTTTTATACTATCAGGAAGTTAAATCAATCGGTGGTGAATCACCTTGATCTTGTGACAAATTGGTTTAGACTTTACAGAGTCAGGTCTATTTTAGTTTTACTCTTGGTCTTGAGGTGTAACACCTAGTCCTAAAGTTTTGTCCTTAATTCTAAGGTATGGTCCTTCTCAGGTTTTGTCAGAGAGCCCAAGATGTTAAACTAACCTCTCTCACATGCCTGGGCTTGCATTCCAGTTTTGTCTCCCTAGTGTGGGGCACCTCCTAAAACCTCTCTTCTGCTTTCTGCCTGTGGACACTGCTGAGAAACCATTGTTATGTCTCTCTTTCCACTGCTATCGTGTCTAAATCTGAGTCCCCTAAAGAGCCTGAACAGCTGCAGAAGCTGTTCATCAGAGGGGTGAGCTTTGAAACAACTGATGAGTCTGAGAAGCCATTTTGAGCAATGGAGAACACTCATGGGCTGTGTGGTAATGAGAGATCTAAACACCAAGTGCTCCAAGGGCTTTGGTTTTGTCATTTATGCCACTATGGACAAAGTGGATGCAGCCATGAATGCAAGACCACACAAGGTGGATGGAAGAGTTGTGGAACCAAAGAGAGCTGTCTCAAGAGAAGATTCCCAAAGACCAGGGGCCCACTTAACTGTGAAAAAGATCTTTGTTGGTGGTATTAAAAATGATCCCAAAGAACATCACCTACGAGATTATTTTGAATAGTTTGGGGAAATCAAAGTTATTGAAATCATGACTGACCAAAGCAGTGGAAAGAAGAGGGGCTTTGCTTTTGTGACTTTTGATGACCATGATTCTGTGGATGAAGTTGTCATTCAGAAATACCATAATGTTAATGGCCACAACTGTGAAGTGAGGAAAGCCCTGTCAAAGCAAGAGATGGCTAGTGCTTCATTTAGCCAAAGAGGTCGAAGCAGTTCTGGAAACTTTGGTGGTGGTTGTGGAGGTGGTTTTGGTGGAAATGACAATTTTTGGTCACAGAAGAAACTTCAGTGGTCATGGTAACCTTGGTGGCAACCATGGTGGTGGTGGATATGGTGGCAGCAGGGATGGCTATAATGAATTTGGTAATGATGGAAGAAATTTTGGAGGTAGTGGAAGCTACAATGATTTTGGCAATCACAACAATCAGTCATCATATTTTGGACCCATGAAAGATGAAAATTTTGGAGGCAGAAACTATGGACCTTGTGGTGGTAGAGGCAAATACTTTGCCAAACCACGAAACCAAGGTGGCTATAGTGGTTCCAGCACCAGCAGCTATAGCAGTGGCAAAAGGTTTTAATATTGCAAGGAAATAAAGCTTAGCAAGAGAGAAGAGCCAGAGAAGTGACAGGGAATCTACAGGTTACAACAAATCTGTTAACTCAGCCAAGTACAGGGTGGCAGGGCCTAGCTGCTACAAAGAAGACATGGTTTAGAAAATACTCATGTGTTGGGCTGGAGCGGTGGCTCAGCGGTTTCGGCACTTGCCTGGCAAGCACGAGGACCCGGGTTTAAACCCCAGCACCACGTACACAACTTAGTGTTGGAGCAACTAAGGCCATGTGAAAAACTAAATAAAGTTATTTCTCTCTTTTTCTGTCTCTCTCACTGTCCCTCTCTTTAAAAGAAAAAAAAAATACTCATGTGTATGAGGGGGGAAAATGAGAGCCTGGAGCAGTGGCTCAGCTGTTAAAGCACTTTCCTGGCATGTGCAAGGACATAGGTTTGAACTCCAGCACCACATACACAACGAAGTGCCAGAGCAACGAAAGCCACATGAAAAACTAAATAAAACTGATTCTCTTTCTCTCTCTCTCTCTCTCTCTCTTTCGCTGTCCCCTTCTCGCTCTTTAAAAAAACATGAGGAGGCTGGGCTGGAGCAATGGCTTGGTGGTTACAGTGCTTGCCTGGCATGCACAAGTACGCGAGTTCAAACCCCAACACCACGTACACAACGAAGTCTCGGAGCAATGAAAGGCACATGAAAAACTAAATAAAAATTGTTTCTCCCTTTCTCTCTCTCTCTCTCTCTCTCTCCCTCTCTCGCTGTCCCTCTGTCTTTAAAAAAAAAAAACATGAGGACTGTATTTGTGACTAAGTCTGTAATTTTCTGTGGAAAGTGTCAAATATTCTAACCAAGGGTTTTATGTAGACTCTTTTTTCTTTTTTTGCACCTATGTCGTTGATTGCTAAATATAATAGTCTGATCATGATGTTGAATAAATGTGTCTTTGTTTAAATGTGCTATGTAAAGTTAGTCTACTCTGAAGCCATCTTGGTAAAACTTCTCACCACAGTGTGAAGTCAGAATTTATTCAAGATGATGCCAGGTTCAGAAACCTTGGTGTAGTTGAACTGACAGTTACTAATGTAACCTTCTGAAGCTCACCATTGAAAGAGTCACCCAAGCAAAGTCATTGAATTATTTGGTTATAAAAATCATTGTTGGCACATCCTATGCAATATCTAAATTGAATATCTAAATTCAACATCTAAATCAAATAATGGTACCTGATAAAATGAAGCTTGTGTATCATCCACTAACATGTGTAATCAATAAAGAAATTAATTCTTTTGAAAGAAAACTCTCTTCTCCTTCAGCTTTCTAGCCGTCGTGATCCACTTGCTTTCTCGGCATCTTGTGCTATAAGTACATAGCTCAGGAATCAATAAAGAGTGGTTCTGTACAGAATTCAGAATTCCTTTCTCTGCAGGTCCCTTCTTCCCTAGATCCCTCCTTGTGTTAGTCAGCTTTATGTTACCAAGACCAAAGACCAATTTAGAGAAGGAAAAGTTTATTTGGGACTCAAATTTTAAAGGTTCAGTACATAATCTACCAACTCCACCATTCTGGGCTGGGTGTGAGGCAGAAGCTTGACAGAAGAAAGCTGCTCAGCTCACAGCAGCTGAAGCTGTGAGAGAGAGAGAGAGAGAGAGAGAGAGAGAGAGAGAGGAGCTAGGAGGAAAGATATAATTCCCCAGGACATGCCCCTAGAGGCCCACCTCCTCTAGCCACTCATTGCCTGCCTAGAGATACCAACCTGTTAGTCCTTTCAAATTATTAATCCAACAAATGGATTAATCCACTAATTATGTTACAACTCTCATAACTTCATCATTTCATCTCTGAACATTCCTGAATTAACACAGAAACTTTTGGGAGAACCTCATATCCAAACTGTAACACCACTTAATTCCAGTTACTCTGAAAGCACCAAACTCTGATAAACCCAGTAAGACTGTAGCTTTCTGCTTAAGCTTTACTTCCCACTTGCCATGTACTTACTAAGGATCTCACCCAGTGTGCTTCTGTCCAAGCATCAGATCCCCCAGTTTATGCTTCCTATTGGTAACTCTCTGGAGCCCCCAAATAGCATTTTTAAAATATATTGTCCTGCTTTTACAATAATATATGTTATTTCACCACTATCAGTAGCCAGCTCTAAAATCTAATAAAATTTATTTTTCAACTTAAGTCATCCAGAATTGCTTTTATTGATTGCAAATAAAAATTTTACTGCAGTATTTTAAAATGGTGTCTTGGAACTCAAATGAAATAATATATAAAATGCCCCTGGAAATATTTCTACTTCCCACTATGTGCTAACCAGTGATAATTCATTTACCTTCTCTCTTCTTTCCTCACATTCCCCACAAGAAGCTCATAAGGCAAATAGAGAAAGAAAGAAACAGAAAGCTAGAGATAGAGACACAGAATAACACACACACACACACACACACACACACACACACACACCCTGTTGCAGTAACACAGGGTAAACTGTATTTCAAGAGTGCTGCCCTTATCCCTCATCTCAGTATCTCAGAAGCTTTAAGGTCAAGAAAAATCCTGCATCTAGGTTGAGTTTATAGTAGTGGAACCATTGTTTTAAAACGCAACGAAGGGCTGGAGTGGTGGCTCAGCGGTTTCAGCGCTTGCCTGGCAAGCACGAGGACCCGGGTTCAAACCCCAGCACCACATACACAACTGAGTGTTGAAGCAACTAAGGCCATGTGAAAAACTAAAGTTGTTTCTCTCTTTCTCTGTCTCTCTTACTGTCCCTCTCTCTTAAAAAAAAAAAAAAACACTTCATCTGACAAAGCATAATTGCAATGAAGAAATTCCTCAATATTCAATGTGTCAGACATTCTCATTATCATCACAAATGTGTATATGCTAATAACAGATGGCATATCACTATATCAATCATCAATGCCATAAATAAAGTGAAAGATGAAAAATATTAACTTTTCCAATTCGCAATACTAGTTATAACATTTCACTATAGAACTGTAGTAACAAAAACAAGAAACTGTTATCAAAATAGGAATGAAGACCAATGGAATAGCATAGAAAACTCTGAGACAAAACCACAAAGTTTTAAACATCTGATCTTTGACAAAGGGAGTCAAAATATAACGTGGAGTAGAGACAACTTATTCAATAAATGGTTTCTGGACAAACTAGACAGCCATGAGCAGGAAGTAAGGTCATTATCTCTCACCTTGTAGAAGAACCTCAGCTCTTGAAGAAAGAATTTCTGACAATGAAGATAGGGGTTGAGTAAGTTTGAGCACACTGTTGACAGGAAAGGAAAAAAAGCTCACAAAGCATGAGCAGAATTTTCAAAATGTTTGGGATAAACTCAGAAGAAATGATCTAAGAGTAACTGGGATACAAGAAGAAATCAAAACACAAATGAACAGCATAAAGAGCACTCTCGATGAAATAATTAAAGAATAATTTACCCATATTAATCTAGAGTCAGATATGCTCATCCAGGAAGCTTACGGGACACTCAACAGGCCTAATCAAAAGAGAACTCACTGAGACACATCATATTCAAAATGTGACACGGAAATCAAGGAAAATTTTTTAAAAGCTGCAAGAGAGAAATGCCAAATCACATTCAGAGGCAAACCAATTAGGGTCAGGGTCATCTCTAACTTTTCAACTCAGACCCTAGAAGAAAGAAGATCTGGGAAAGAGATATTTCAGTCTCTGAAGGACCACAGTCTACAGCTGAGAATACTATACCCAGTAAAACTCAGCCAAAAATTCAAAGGGGAAATAAGAAAATTTCACAATAAGATCCAACTTGCAGCATTCATGAATAGAAAACCAGCATTACAAAGAATTCTCAAAGATAAACTCCAGAAAGAAGAACAATCAAATAATCCTCAAAACCCACAAAGGAAATTCAATAAAAGTATACACTATCAAAAAGACAATCAAGACAGAACAGAACTCACTAATAAAACATGATGATTATGAACCACAACAATACAACTATCCTAATACCAAATGTGAATGGTCTCAACACATCAAATGATACAGGTTAGCACACTGGATCAAAAAACATAATCCAACAATATGCTGCTTACAGGAGACCCATCTTACAACCAAAGACATCTACAGATTGAGGGTGAAAGGATGGGGAAAAACCTACCAAAGTATAGCCCAGGAAAGCAAGCAGATGTTGCAATATTTACATCTGACAAAGAGGGTTTCAACCAAAATTTGATCATAAGAGATAAAGAATGCCACTACATCATAGTAAAAGGGACAATACATCAGGAAGATATAACCATACTAAATACTGATGCTCCAAACACCCACACTTCCAAGTATGTGGAAAAAATACTCCATGATGTAGAACCACTTATAGATACCAGCATGATAATACTGGGAGACTTTAATATAGACATATCATCAAAGCAAAGAAACAATAAAACAATCTCCAGCCTAAACAACTCCATAAGTCAAATGGACTTAACAAATGTCTATAGAATAATCCACCCCAAACCGGCTGAGTTTACCTTCTCAGCAGCACATGGATCCTTCTCCAAAATAGATCATATTCTAGTTCACAATGGAAATCTCAGCAAACATAACAGAGTAGAAATTATTCCATGCATCCTATCAGACCATGACACTGTGATTCTAGCAATTAACAGCAAAAATTATAACAGAAAATACATATATACATAGAGATTGAATAATACCCTATTAAGTGAAGATTGGATCCAAGAAGACATGAGAGCAGAAATTAATAAATTCTTGGAAGCAAATGAGAATCAAGACACAACTAATTGAAACCTCTGGGAAAGCATGAAAGAATTCTTAGGGGGAAAACTTATAGCACTAAGTGCCTACATTAAAAATCAGACGAGATCCCAAATAAATAAGCTTATGCTCCACCACAAAACCTTCATAAGGAAGAACAATCTAATCTCAAGGCCCTCAGAAGGCAGGAAATAACAAGATCAGAACTAAAATCAATGAAGTTGAAAAAAAGACAATGAAAAGAATAAATGAAATAAAAAGCTGGTTCTTAATAAAACTAAATAAAATTGACTAATCCCTAGCCATCTCACTAAAAGAAGAAGGAAAATGAAGCAAATCAACAAAAATCACCAATGACACTGTGGAAATCCAATGAATTATCAGAACCTATTCTGAAAAACTGTACACCTCTACATCAGATAATTGGAAGACATGGACAAATTTCTTGACACATACAACATTCCCAAATTGACACAGGATGATACTGAAAGCCTTAACAGCCCAATAAGAAGCAATGAAACCAATATAGCAATTAAAAACCTTCAAAAGGAGAAAAGTTCAGGACCTGATGGATTCCCTGCAGAATTTTACCACACCTATGAGGAGGAGTTAGCACCTCTCCTTATTAAGCTATTCCAAGAAATTGAAAAGGAGGGAACTTTCCCAAGCACTTTTTGTGAAGCAACCATAACCCTGATACCAAAACCCAAAAAAGACACATCACAAAAGAAAACTACAGACCAATATCCCTGATGAACATAGACACAAAAACCCTTAATAAAGTTCTAGCAAACCACATTCAAAAACACATCAAGAAGATATTTCATTATGATCAAGTGTACTTCATTCCAGGGATGCAAGCCTGATTCAACATACTCAAATCAATAAAAGTGATTCATCCCCTAAACAGAATTAAGGACAAAAAAATATGATAATCTCAACTGATGCAGAAAAGGTCTTCAATAAAATACAGCATCCATTTATGATCAAAACTCTGGAGAAGACAGGGATCAAGGAATATATCTTAAATATGTAAAGGCCATATATGACACACGCACAGCTAGTAAAATACTAAAAAGCGAAAAGCTGAAAGCATTTCCACTAAACTCAGGAACAAGATAAGATTTCCCACTCTCACCACTTTCATTCAGCATAGTCCTTGAGAACCTAGCCAGAGCAATCAATGAAGAAAAGAAAGTCAAAGGGATAAGAATAGGAAGAGAAAAAGTCACACTATCGCTTTTTGCTGATGACATGATCCTATATCTTCAAGACCCCAAAAAACTCCACCAGAAAACTGCTAGTTTATAAACAGATTTAGCAAAGTAGCAGGCTACAAGATCAACATAAATAAATAGCTTTCTTATACACTAACAACAATAGGGCAGAAGAAGAAATCAGGAAATAGGACCCATTCATAATATCCTCAAAAATAAAATACTTGGGACTGAATCTAACAAGGGAAAGACCTCTACAACAAAGATTATCAAACATGGAAGAAAGAAATTGAAGAATACCTGAGAAGACAGCAGATGTTCCATGTTCTTAGTTCCGCAGAATTAAAATAATTAAAATGACTATTCTGCCAAAAGCACTATACAGATTCAAGGCAATCCCCATCAAGATACCAATATCATTCTTTACAGATATCATAAAAGCAATTCTCAAATTCATTTGGAACAATAATAAACCCAGAATAGCCAAAACATTACTAAGCAAGAAAGACAAAACAGGAAGATTCACAATACCAGACCTAAAACTATATTATAGAGCTGTAGTAACAAAAACAGCATGGTACTGGAATCAAAATAGGAATGAAGACCAATGGAATAGAATAGATGACTCTGAAACAAGCCTACAAACCTTTAAACATCTGGTCTTTGACAAAGGAGGTCAAAATATAACATGTAGCAGAGACAGCTTATTCAACAAATGTTGGGCAAACTGGACAGCCACTTGCAGAAAGTTGAAATAAGATCCTTATCTCTCACCTTGCACAAAAATCAAACCAAAATGGATCAAGGAACTAGGAATTAAACCAGCTACTATACAACTGCTAGAAGAAAAGCCTGCTGCACACTGAGTGCAGCAGTGAATGAGAAAAGATGGACACTTAACTGTCTACTTGTTCAAGAATTTGAATTTTGCCTTTGTTTCTGGAATCTTCAAGAGCTCCAGATCAGCATTGTATCTCTACAATTACAGAAGGAATTAAAGCAAAGCCCAACACGAATCTGGACACACAGAGCTTATCAGACTCTGCTGTGCAAGTCCTCCCTGAGAGGCCGTGGCTGCAGGTGCAGCTGCAGTTTGGTGACAGGTTGCATGTCCCCTGGGAGCACTAGGCCTCCTGCACAGAGGTAGGTGCCTGAGTCTTCCAGCAGGGAGGTCAGGATGTGTAGGGTGCTGAAGCAGTCCTGAAAATTCACTGTTGCCTTTAATGTTCCCTCCTGTTTTGTCCCTGAAGTCACGTAAAAGAAACTTATGAGGCCATCTCGAGGGTTCTGTCAGAACCACTGAACACTGTAAATGGTGGAGGAAAAGGACTGGTTCCCTCCCGGAGCCTCAGCATTGAAGGACTCTGCTCCACCTGCTGCCCTCTCACCCCTGCTTGGAAAGAGAAAAGCAAACACAGTCGATGTCACTGCAGAGGCAAGAGCAGTTTCCAAACCTGTGGAATATCCCAGGGAACACCCTGAGGAAGGAGGAGCTTTATGTCAGCTGTCCTTTCCTTCTCTCCACTGTCACTGGGGCAGCACTAGGACACCCCTAGCCCCATCCAGGGAAAACCTGACTCACAGCAAACTTGCACCCACAGAAGCCCCAGCATAGTCCCCAGTCTCCTCTCGATGGCTGCTGGCCTGGTGGCTAGGGGCCTTCTCCCCTGCCCTGCAGCTCTCAGGTCTTGGGCCAAAGAAGTTTGTTCTTATAGTCAATAGGTCCCACTGGACTCAGCAAGCACCGCCCACACTCACACCTGAGCTCTGCATTGTTTCTTAACCGGAAACTCCAGCAATGGTGGCCCAGAACAAACTGAATGTAATATTTTTTTCTTGAGGTTGGTGAGAGGTGGGGTGGGGGGTAAACATCGGCTGGTAGAGGAGGGAAGGCCAGTAAGGAGATGTATCTTCAAAAGTCCCAGTCCTTTTCAGAGAACTAAATTAGATAGGGAAGACGAAAAGTTTGCGTGGAAGTTAAGAATAGCAACAGGACATCTCAGAAGAAAATGGGGGCCTCTCTAGGTCAATGTATCCTGGAGAATCATAGTTTCAGTGACTCTTTCTAAACAAGAATCAAAATGTGTAGATTGACAGAGAATTTAGAATTGATTTATATGGAGTATCTAACAAAGGAACACTGTTTCATGATACATAATATCCTAATCCTCTTTTTGAGAAAAGTAAATGCAAATAAATTAGAATAATTTTGTATAACTGAAAAACGTTTTTCTATTTATACATGAACATAGCCTGTGTTTACAATGAGACTTTAGTGGGAAAAGAGATCAGACACATGACCTCCTTCCCCCTCCTCTCTTCTCTAACCCTTTTGCTTACGTCCTGCAGACCCACAGGACTGGTTGTGCTCTGTGAATATGAGGCGAGGGCCATATATCCAGTTCATCCAAAACGTTTCCTTCTCTCCCTGTCGTTTTTCACTCCTTTCCCTCTTCTCCTCTCTCTACTTTTTCTTCAGTTTTCTCATGTTTGTCTTTTTTCTTAAAGAAGATGTAAGAAGAAGAATTTTATTAAGAATATTGGGGGGGCTGGAGCGGTGGCTCAGCGGTTTCAGCGCTTGCCTGGCAAGCACGAGGACCCGGGTTCAAACCCCAGCACCATGTACACAATGAAGTCTCAGAGCAATGAAGGCCACATGCAAAACTAAATAAAAAATTGATTCTCTCTCTCTCTCTCTTTCTCTCTCTCTCTCTCTCTTTCTCTCTCTCTCTCTCTCTTTCACTGTCTCTCTCTAAAAAAAAAAAGATATTGGGAAATTTCTAACTTAAGGGACTAAAGCTCATTTTAAGATTTCTTAGTTATAAAAATTAAAGAATGGCAATAGGCAATAGATCTACATTACATGTGCAATAGATACAGTGTCTAGATAATGCGTCTATTATATTGAGTCGGGTATACCATGCAGACCCATCTGGATCTAAAGAAATCCAATTCTCAATTCTATTCAAACCATCACAGCCCAGGAACTCCTCAACCTGACCTGATGACAAATCCATGAAGATCTAAGCTCCTTCTTAAAGTGGGACTGCTAGGCAAATGGTAAGAACTATCACTATATAGTCTCCCTGTGAGTATAGTGATTAGATTTGACCACTTGCTCTTGAGTCCTACACCATAACTCTTGTTAATGTTTATCTCCCCCCAAACATGCATGTTTTTGTTTTTATTTTTGTTTTGGTACTGGGGATTGAACCCAGGAGTGCTTAACCACTGGGCCACATCCCAAGCCCACTTTAGTTTTTATTTTGAGATGGTCTCACTAAGTTGCTTAGGGCTTGGCTAAATTGCTGAGGCTGGTCTCAAACTTGTGATCCTCCTGTCTCAGCCTCCCAAGATGTTGGGATTAGAGGTGTGTACCACCATGCCTGGCTCTCATTCATTCTTTTAAATATTCCTTACAGACCTGATTATCTGGGATCTTAGACTCAGATCCTGAGTGAGGAATGAGCCTAGAATGTCAGCAGTGGATTAATACCATCAATGCAGATAGTCTCTGCATTCTGTCTGATCACAGGTCATATGGAAATCCCCACTCAAAAACAGCACTTTCATGTTCCGTTTGTTTCAGAAATTATGCTTTTCTTCATAAATCTTTTCCAGCTTGATCCCTGAGTCACTCAAAGCTTTGCCTTCACCTGAAATTTGTGCTGTGCTCTGCCTGCAGCCCCAGGGAACCGTTGCTGAGCCGAGAGGTACTCAGCCACATCCCTCCAATGGCTGAGTGCTTCCTCAGCTGGAAAGAGGTTTCATTCTTCCTAAGTTCAGCCTCAAAACCATTGATGATTTTAACCAAGGTGAGCCCTGAAGTGGACTTCAGGAGGAGCGGGAAGCCTTGCCTAGATGTTACAGGTGCCATAAGAGACACAGCAGAATAAAACATGGGTTGCTGCACCTCAGCCCCAGAGGGCTCCTTCAGAGGCAGCAAGGTGGACATCAAGCTGGACCACTGACTGGCTCTGCATCCTCCTGCAACATCATCATTGCGTGAGTTAGACCTTAACAGACTCACCTATGAAAAGGCTCTCTATTCAGAGCCCAGCTACATTACCAAACCTCTAAGGCACAAGAGGATGGAATTGACTTTTACTCACTCAGGGCAAAAAGTATTATTAGCAGTGATCCAAGCCCACGGCTCTGCAGTGAAGAAGCCGCGGGTCGTTTTGAGGATCTGCCCTGAGCAGGAAGGAATATGGATGAGAAAACAGCACCCTTGAAACAAGTAAGAGTGGGTATGGTTGATACCCTAGAGATCTACTAACTCTGTGTATTGCTAAGATGTTTAGAAGACTGTCTTCCTGAAAGACAGCCTGTTCAACAAATGGTGTTAGACAAATTGGACAGCCAGGTGTAGTTAACTGAAGCTGAATCCTTACCTTTTGCCCTGCACAAAAATTAAATCAAAATGATTCAAAGATGTGGATATTAAGCCAGCAACTTTAAATTTACTTGAAACAGAAGTAGGATCAACACACAGGACATAGGGGTCGGTGGTACCTTCTTTAACAAAACTCCCATAGCACAAGCAGTAAATTCAAGAATAAATGAATGGGATGCAATTAAAATAAAAAGCATTTGCACAGCTAAAGTATTAGTTAAGAGTGTCAAGAGAGAACCTACACAATGGGAGAAAATCTTTGCCTGCTACACCTCAGACAGAGGGCTAATATCCAGAATTTACAGGGAACTAAAAACACAAAATAAAAAAGGACAAATAATCCAATCAATCAATGGGCTATGGATCTGAAAAGAAACTTCTCACCAGAGGAAGTTTAGAAAGCCCATAAATATATGAGAAAATGCTCTACATCATTAGCTATAAGAGAAATGCAAATCAAAACTTCAATGAGATACCACCTCACTCCAGTCAGAGTGGCAAAAATGAAGAATACAAACAATGACAGATGCTGGAGGGGCTGTGGGAAAAGAGGAACACTGTCACATTGCTGATGGGACTGCAAACTGGTTCAGCCACTCTGGAAAGCAGTGTGGAGACTCCTCAAAAAATTAGGGCTGGAACCACCTTATGACCCAGCTATCCCACTCCTGGGGATTTTCCCAAAAGAGTTAGAATCAGCGTATTATAGAGATACAGCTTCTTCAATGTTTATAGCAGCTCAATTTGCTATAGCTAGACTATGGAACCAACCCAGATGCCCCTCACTTGATGAGTGGATCCAAAAACTGTGGCACATATGTACAATGGAATACTACTCAGCCATTTGAGAAAACGATATTATGGCTTTTGAAGCCAAATGGATGGAGATGGGGAAAATTATGCTAAGTGAAGTATCCCAATCTCAGAGACTCAAGGGCCAAATGTTTTCTCTCATTTGTGGAAGCTAGAATACATCTGGAAACAGTATGTTAGATGGCTAAGCTAATAATAACCTCAAAATGTATGAATTTTTCCACAAACAGGGGGTCATTGCCTAGGATACCTGGAGATGTACGGAGGGGGGCAGGCAGAGGGGAGGGATTAGGAAGGACATCAAGGAGACTGGAGGTGGGAATACGGGGGAATCATCTCAGAAGGAGATCTTTGACTTCCATAAGAAGTCCATTTGACACAGGGGTTCTTTTGGGGGAAACATAGAACCATGGGGTACCCAAGGGGAGCATCCATGACATGGCATCAGCCTTGGCTAAACTAAGTAAATATACATTTGTTCTTGATTGTTTGATAATGATTCCCCCTCAATTGTAACTCCATATTCAATTAATAAAAAAAAGAAGAAGAGTGTCTTCCTTGGCACATACGGGTATTTCCTGACTTCTAAAGTCTTCTAATGTGCCATTGTCTACAAAGAGCTCCAGTTGGACATCAGGGTTCTGATTTGTGCAGCATCGCCATCTGGGGGCCAAACACAAGTAGTTCTTCCAGTGAACCTTGTCATTTCTTGAGAAAGGAACCCAGAAATGAGTAAGCTGGGCTAATTTCTAACTTCAGATAACTCAGAAATATTCTTCCCTTTCAGCTGAACCCATGTGCACTCATAATGCTCATATATGCAGTTTTGTGGCCTTGATTTCACAGCTCTGATATGGTTTGTAGGGTTTTTGACATTTTCTTCTTCCCTAATCCCTGAGTATGTGATCCTATGTGCTGCACCCTGATCATCTCAAGGATGAACACACATAAGAGAAGAACTAAAAGTCTTCAAAGAAAATTTGAACAGTACAGGGGTCTGAGTTACTATCCATAACAGAGTTCATAGAAAGCATCAGGATAATCCTTGGGGCAGAGGAGTCAAGAGATTAACTCAGACTCAGTCACTTATGGAGCTGAATAGCAGCTCAGAATCAAGCATCATTACAATTAAAACACAAGAAAATAAAAAGTGCTTTGTTGCTTCTAGCAGAAGAAAAGTGAGAGAAAGAAGGGAGGTGAGAAGGAGAGAAAAAAAGGAATTTATTGGTCACTCTTATAAAACTTGTGAAAAAAGTCATCAATACAAGGAAGGCAAGACCATTCTGGTAGAATATATAGTCAAGACTTAGTTCTGGCTAACAAAGGCTAAAAGAGACAGAGAAGAAAAAGATATGTTCTTTTCATAATATAATTGATTTTTTAAAAGATTGGAAAATTATGAAAGTACATCAATTGGTCAAAAAAGTAAAAATAACGATAATTGGAAATTGGTAAGGGAAAAAACATTACAAGAAAGTAGTGATAAGGATGTACTGTAAATGTGAAAATGTTCTAGTAGCTTAAGGAATTTAAGGTGGAAAACCCACCTGATGATGTTAGGAACATTTTTCTCTGACTGTGACATTGGCTTTTTCTAGTAGGAAATTTAAACAAATGTGAACAAAATAATAATATGTCACAGTTATAATAATTTAATGGCATTTACTGTTTTCAATTTTATAATCCACATCTAGACAGCACAGTGAATCAAAATATTGTCAATTGAGGCAAAGTTAAGGGACACACGTGGACTGTTCGTGGGAACTGAAGAGGGAAAGGGCAGAAGGGCAGAGCGGGAGTATGAACAGGCTTCTGTGGGCTGAACGGATATGCAGGACCGCTCAGCAAATAGAGGCCTGTGCGTCTGATTGAAGTAACTGGAGAAAGTAGTATTTTAACCATCCACCATTATACAGAACATATAAGGAAAGAGAACTACAATGCCCTGCAATGTCTGCTCTCAGCCCAGGGAATGACAGATCTTCACTAAATTTACTTAAACTACAGAGAGTTATTCTGTTACTTTGATCTAACACTGAGGATGGTGATAATAAACTTCCACAAAATCTAAACTAAGAAGTTAAAACTCATCCAATGTGACTTATTAGAATTTATTCTGAAACCAGGGCTGGAACGGTAGCTCAGTGCTTTCCCCGGCATGCACGAGTATGTGAGTTCAAACCCAGCACCACGTATCCAGCGAAGTCTCGGAGCAACGAAGGCCATATGAAAAACTAAATAAAATTGATCAATCCCCCACCAAACTTTAAGCCAGATACAAACACCCTCTTATTCCATGGACTAGCCCTATCAGGTTTTTTTGTGGGGTGGGGCAGTGTTAAAGGGGCGCTTAATCACTGAGACACTTAACCCAGGGGCACTTATCCACTAAGCCATATCCCCATCTTTTTATTTTTCTGTTTTGAGACAGGGTCTCACTAAATTACTTAGAACCTTGCTAAATTGCTGAGGCTGGCTTTGAACTTGCCATCCTCAGTCCTCATCCTCCTGAGCTACTGGGATTACACCTGGCTAGCCCTATCAGTCTTAGTAGAAAACATGATCAAATATTGCTTTCCCCATCATAAAAATCATCAAAAAACATCCCTTAAAAAATAATTTTCTAAAAAATGGTCCTGATGAAGTCCCTCTAGCAGCACCAGCAAGAGTCCAGCAACAGAGGATTCAACTCTGAAAAGTAATTTACCCCAGATCTGTGTCTAATTCAGACATTTGCAAAAATAGTCTATAATACCAATCAGAAACAAAGCGCCCTGCTCATTCCCTTCTCTACCATCATCTCTGTTCTCTCTTACATACCATCCACAAAAGAAGACAAAAGAAAAAAGTCAGTGAGACAAAAGAAAAAAGACATGCAACAGAGAGAGGGGGGAAAAATCTAAATTCAAAGGACACATAAAAACCAGCTTTAAAATACTTGTACATGACCATAAAAATGTTCAAAATTAAGCTGAGAGCAGTGGCACATGCCTGTAATTCCAGTAACTCAAGAGACTGAGGCAGGAAGATCCCAAGTTCAAAGGCAACCTCAGCAACTTAGGGAGACCCTATCTCAAAATAAAACATAAAAAAAAAAGTGCTGGGGATGTGACTTAGTGGTTAAGCACTCCTGGTTCAATTGCTAGTACCAAATAAAAGAAAAGAAAAAGAAATGTTCAGAATTTGTAGAACAACAAATAATTAGTTGACAGGCTAAATTTCTCAACAGTTGAGAAGTATATTGTCTACATTGTATGTGGCATGGATATAAAGTATGTGTCACATGAATATAGTGTGTATATGTGTGTGCATGTCTATACACAAAACCTAAGGATCACCAGCGATCTAACCAGCAATACTGTGAATACCACAGACCACCTCATTTCAAAACACAGAGTAGTCAGGGACAATGATGGAATAAAAACATTACAATGTATGCCCTTTTATATATTTTTTTTTAATTTTAGGCCACATAAATGAAATTCCTCTTTAAAAAATAAATAACATGAGAAATATTTTTTAAAACACTATAATACATGGATTTTTAATACCTTATGAAAATTAAAAAAATAAAATAAACCTTTAGAAGCTCTGGGCTTCTCCCTAGGTTGTGACTCCCCACGACAGAAGGATACTGCACAGGTGCACACCCAGCTGTCTCACTGTGTGCCACCCACGATGCAGTAGTACACAGCACTGTCTCTCAAGGTAACCTGGTGCAGACTCAGGGTGCTGGACTTTCTGTCAGCAGGGATAAACAGAGATGCCACTTCATTTGCCACGTTTGTCTTATATCCTTGAATAACAAAGTGTGGTGCCCAGTTGGGGACCTGTCGGTACCAGAAGATGTACTCATTTGTAGCAATGTTGGTGTGGCTACACAATATGTTCACTTCTTGTCCTTCGTAGGAGTGCATGGAGATGGGCTGTGTGGTCTTCGCAAAGCTCACAGTGCCTGTGGGAATGAACACAATCCCGCTTTCTCTCCTGGGACAAGGTGAATGAGAAGGCCCCACCAGCTCCCCGACAGTTCTCTCTCAGCCAAATCCTCCCACCCCCACATGCTGCTTCCCTACAGTGCATGTATACACACAATTTACATCTCATTCATGTTTTAGGACAAAAATATTCTTTGCATTTATTCCAGGGAGGCCAGGACCACATGTGCACAGGTGGTGGGTCTACTTTCTCCCTTCCATGAGTAGACCCTGAGGATCAGTAGCTCAGAACTTCTTTTCTGGCCTGAGACACACCTCACGTAAAGGCTTAGAAGAAAAATAGGATCCAAACACTCTTCCCTGACATCTTGGATAAAGAGCAATTGATAGCAGACCAGGTTGCAGATTGCTGTCCAAAATCCTCAGAACCAGATTCCAATTCCCCTTAGTCCAAAAGTAACTCACCCAGGATCAGGAACACAGTCACTCTTGTTGCCTGCCTCATGTTCTAGGTATAAACTAGAGCCCAGGATGGGGTTTCTTTGCTGACTCTGACCCTGAACTAGAATAGGAACCAGGGAAGAAGCAGAGCAGCAGCTGTCAGGCCCACTCAGCACTCTCACAGGGAGAACAGCCAATTACAGGGTGGCAGCTGCTCAGAGTGGGGCTTCCCCTCAAAGTTCAACTGAAACCCCAAGAATAGGGAGTAAAAACTGTCAAATTAATTTTGGAAATTTTCTGAAGTCTAATCCTTTAGAGATTTGGTCTGATTAAGAGAGGGTAGGTTCCACAGGTTTCCTTATTCTCCATCCTTTCTGCACAGCCCTAGAGAAAGGGCATCTATTGTAGTTGTCTGACACTCTGACACACAGACACATGGACACTCACAGGTCCAAGTGTAACTCTCCTGACCTGGGACTTTAAGGCCTGAAATGCTGCATTGATCTCTATGCAACCAAGATGAACCAGGGAATCCTAATCTCATTGCAAAGAAGAGCAGATGAGACAGTTTGAACTGTGCTTTCCATCCCCTGACACCCTGGTGTCCTTGTATGATGCCACTAAGTCCATATCTAACATAGGCCTCTCTGATCCCATTTAACAAATCTTTAACAATAGTAGACCCCTCACTAGCCCTCTAGTGTAGAGTCACTATACACCAAGTTATCGCCTCACGCCAGGAAGGAAGGAAGGCGGAGGAAAAAAGTACAGGCTCCAAATCCCAGCTCTTCCACCTTGTGACATTGAGCAACTCACCCCTCTGAGCCTCTGTTTCTTCATCTATAAACAAGAATATCTGTTTCAGTCAGCCTGTGGCATAAACTCAACAATAAATTATAGTTCCTTCACTTTCCCTTTCTTTTCATCTGAAACACAAGTATCTTGACCAGTAGAAATCAGCTGCATAGAATTACATATATGACTTGAAAATATATATTGTTACAAAATCCAGGCCTGGTGGTGCACATCTGCAATCCCATCTACCTGAGAAGCTGAGACAGGATGATCTCAACTTCAAGACCTGCCTCAGCAACACAGTGGCACCCCATCTCAAAAAAAAAAAAATTAAAAAAAAAGAAATAAACACAATATAAATGCAATAACAGTAACACAAATAGTCCTTTTTTTAAAAAAAAAAGTCTTTAGTGAAAAGAGCCATAGAAAAAAGATACCATAATGTTAACTGAATCAACCAAATGCAATAATAAACACATTAGACTTCATATTCATGTGTAAAACAAAAAACAAAAAACCCAGTAGTGTATTGTTTAGAGTTTTTGCTCATATAATAGAAGAATGGAGAAATCATAGAAAAAATATTTGAAAGGTGCTGCCTCTTCCAGAACTAGAATTGTCCAAAGCATTATGAATGAGAATAGTTTCCATTTTCTCATGCAAAAAAAAAAAAAAAAAGAAGAAGGAAAATCAGTGAGTGCTGATGACTACTACTAACATTTGACAGAGACGATATCACAAGGCATGACATAACCAGCTTCCTCTCCAGATCACATGGGGGGGAAAGGAAGTATGTTCAAGGAAGCTGAAGATTGGAGAGCACTTATACAGAAATGAGACATGAAAGGGCTTAGTCAATTTACACCCAAGTCACTGGGGCAGCGCCCCCCTCTGGTAACTTATACTTGGACAGAAAAGATGTGTCACAGAGTCTGTGGAGCCCAGACCCTTCCAACCTATGAAGCATCCTGTTTCTTTGTCCAGTGCTGTAGTAGGCAGCATGGCCTAGTCGTGTGGCCCTTGGAGTACACTTCCTGCAGTGAAAGAAGCACTGAATGAGGAGTCAAGCTGTTTTGTGAACCTTTCTGTGGATTGACAGCTGTGTGCAAATCATTTGCCCTCTGAGAGGAAAAGTTTCTTCATTTCTGCATGAGGATTATTAGGATCAATTTAATACTTTCTAAAACTATATCATTCTATAAACATATGAACTATGTTAACACAGGAAATATCACAAGATCAAAATGGTCTCAACTTTTCAGGGCAGCAAATGGAACTTGAGGTTTCTGTGTTGCCAACTACTATTTCACTTGGAATATTGCTGGATAAGCAACTGGAGGAAGAAGCACTAGAAGTTATTCATGCCTTAATCTAGAGAATGAAAGTAGGCATTGGTGGTAGTGATGTGTCATGGGATGAATTGTGTCTCTTTTTCAAACCAACAAAAATGTGACCTTTTTTGGAGATGATTTTATAGAGGTTATCAAGTCAAAATTATGTATTTGGGGATGCTTGAAAGGTGGCTCAGGAGTACAGCACTTGCATGGCATACATGAGGATCTGGGTTTGAACCCTAGCACCACATATGCAACTAAGTGTTGGAAATACAAAAGCTAAATGAAAAATAAATAAATTGACTCTCTTTTAAATAAAAAATAGGTATATGGGGTGGACCCACAGCTAGAAGAAAGGACTTTTTAATCTTTTCACCATAAAAATAAAGGTTTTTGTTGTTGTTGGGTGCTGGGAATTGAACTCAGGGCCTTTCACATGCTAAGCATGTATTCTACCACAGAGCCCCAAGAAATGATAAGTGTTTCAGATGACAGATATATTTACCCTGATTTGAACGTTATACAATGTATACATATATCAAAAGATGATATGATGGCCCTAAATTATACATACAATTTTTTCTATCCATTAAATTATTTTAAAACTCAAAAAATTTTAAAGTAAAACTACCATACAATCCAGCAATCCCACTACTGGGTATATCTCCAAAGGAAATCACATCAGCATGTCAAAGAAACATCTGCATACTCATGTTTATTGATACACTATTCAAAATAGCCAAGAGATGGAACCAACATAGGTGTCCATCAACAGAGGAATGGGTAAAGAAAATTTGGTACCTATGTGCAATAGAATATTATTCATAAGAGAATGAAATCCTATTTTTCATAACAAGGATGAACCTAAAGATATTATGTTACGTGAAATAAACCAGATACAGAAAGACAAATAACCCTGATCTTCCTTATATGTGGACACTTAAAATGTGGATCTCATAGAAGCTGAGTGGAACAGTGGTTATCAGAGACCTGAATAGGAGTAGGGAGAATGGCAGGAGAGAGGTTGTTCAACTGACATAAAGTCACTGTCAAATAAGTGATGGGAAAAGCAAGTTCTAGTGTTCTAGTTAACAATAATATATTACATATTTCAAAAAAGAAAGTGTGTATTTTTCTATGTTCTTACCTCCAAAAATGATAAATTTGGGGTGATGGACATGCAAATTACCCTAATTTGATCATTACACATTGTGCACATTCTATATTGAAACATCACATTACACCATATTTGTATTTCTATTATCATGTGTTGACTTAAAAAATTGAATAAATGGGGCTGGAGTGGTAGTTCAGTGGTTACAGTGCTTGCCTGGCATTCACAAGTACACATGTTAAAACCTCAGCACCACATACACAACAAAGTCTTGGAGTAGTGAAGACCATATGAAAAACTAAATAAAAATTAATTCTCTCTTTCTCTTTCTTTCTTTCTCTCTCTCTCTCCCTCTCTCTCACTGTCCCTCTCTCTTTATAAAAAAAATTGAATAAAGTTGTTTATGAGGGCAGGTCAAAGGCTACACTGAATCACTGATCTGGGCTTATTCCCAGAACTCATTTCTTGAACAACCGAAGGAAACAGCAGGTAATAACTATCTCATGTTCGTTTCTTCAGCCCTGCATTTCATCATACACGTTTATAAAATGATATTTGACACATACATTTTTAGATAAGCTCATTAATCTCTTGTTGGCGCTAAAATAGGCCTCATCGTCTCTCAAAGGCTTAGATGATGGGTTGCACTTCTCTTTGATCTCCAGTTCTTGGTAATACAATTTAGGGATTTTTCCTCAAATTCACAGAACACAAACTGGTATCATAGGACAGCTTTCAAAATCAAGGGAGGGTTGGTGGTGTAGCTCAACAATAAATCTGTGTCTTTTCATGTGCAAGGCTCTGAAAAAAAAAATCAAGGGCTGCAAACACTGAATACTATCTTCCATGGCCACATTCTCTGCTGGGGGCCGCTGACCAAAGCACGTGTCCCCTGCACAGTCTTAGTGCATATTCAGATTCACTTTATCCTTTTCCCTGCAAACAGCAGGAAAAATAGCCCCCTGCCTTCATCCCTGTTATGTGCTCTATTGGTTTCCATTTTAGAGGCTGGAAACTTCTAGAAAGGACTGCGTCTGTTGAGGTCCTTCGTGCTGCGCCATCACATGGCAACATGCCAGTGTGCAAGTGAGAGGCAACAGAGGCCCAAACTCACTTTTGTTTTTTAAGTTTCTTTTTTTAAGAGCGTGAGAGAGAATCTATTTTATTTATTTTTTCATCTGGTTTTAGTTTCTCCTGCACTTGGTAGTGTATATGATGCTGGGGCTCGAACCAGGTCCTTGAGCATGCTAGGCAAGTGCTTTACAGCTGAGCCACCGCTCCAGCCCCAGGGAACTCCCCACTTTCACAATAACTAGCCCACTCCTGCAATGGCAGCATTAATCCATGCAGGAGGGCAGTGCCCTTATATCCCAGTTACCCCATATTAATCCACCTCCTGACTTTATTATACTGGGGACTAAGCTTCTAACACATAATACTTTTATTTTTCAGAAGCACATAATAGTTGTATGTATTTATGAGGTACCATATGATAATTTAATACATGTATACAATGTATGATGATCAAATGAGGGTAATTAATACTTCTCCTTATATACTTTTCTTTTATGTCTGGAAATTTCACTTCTCTTCTAATTCTTAATAAGGTACAGAATAGGTTTTATGCACCTGTAATCCCAGCTACTTAGAAGGTTGAGGCGGGAGAATTGCTTGAACCCAGGAGTTTGAGACCAGCCTAAGCAACATAGCAAGACCCGCCCACTGCAAAACAAATAAACAAAATGAATAAAAATGATTATCAGAAGGGCTGGAGTGGTGGCTCAGTGCTTACGGCACTTGCCTGGCATGCATAAGAATGCAAATTCAAACCCCAGCACCACGTGCACAATGAAGTGTCAGAGCAATAAAGGCCACATTGAAAGCTAAATAAAAATTGATTCTCTTTCCCTCTCTCTTTAAAAAAAAAATGATTATCAGAGAATACTATGAATAATTACATGTCAATATATCAGATAGCCTAGATTAAATGGATCTAGAAAAACACAAACTACCAAAACTAATTCAAGAAGAAATAGAAAATCTGAATTTAACAGATCAAATAAGTGAACAAAAAAAAAACATTCTTCAAAGAAAACCCCAAGCCCGGAGGGCTTCACTGGTGAATTGTATCAAATGTTTAAAGAACTAATGCCAATACTTCACAAACTATTCAAAAAAAATCGAACAGGAGGAAATTCTTTCAATTTTGCAATTAATTATAAGCAACAATCCTGAGCACTTCCATGATATTGTCCAAGCCTTCTCAGTCTGCATCTTCTCATTCTTCTTCCCTGATATTTCCCCTTTTCTTAGGCATCTCCTAAGAAGACTTTTACTTTCTGCTCTTTCTCAATCAGTACTACCTGCTTTTTGGGTAGTCATTCATGCTGTCCTCTCCCAAGACAGATGAGGGGGAAGCATGTGAATTTTTTTCTTTTTTTGTGCAGAAGATTGAACCCAGGGACTCACACATGCTAAGAACACATTGTATCATTGAGCTGCACCCTCAGCCCTAATTTGTTTAAATAAATATTTAACTTTACACAGCTCTGCACATGGTTATGCAGGTGTGCATTGCCCCAGCTCTGAGAGAACTATTCACATCAGAGAATCACACATTTGTATCTCCAATACACTTTTCTAGTAAATGGTAGTAAAGCAGCTTTATCTCACAAAAATCAATAAATTGCAACACATTTCAATTAAAATTCATGTTAAAATGCCATACTGGTCCTAACTCTGACATAACCAGTGAGTCAGTAGCACAATGAAAACCAACAATGTCCTAAGAGACAAATTCAACTTTCTAAATTCAAGACACCTTATTTTTAAACATCACAAAAATGAACCCATCCTTTTCACCAAAACCTGCCTCTCTTCTTGACTTTCAACATCTGTATTTGCTTCCACCATTCACCTAGATTTGAAATCTTATTCTAGCTCATTCCTCACTCCAATCTACTCTCCACAAAGTAATCAGCCTCTGAGATTAATAAACGGCACATAGAAGGGAGCTGGGCACGTTTGTTGACTCTAAATAAGATTGTAGTTCCACCAGGCAGACAGTGGTAGCTTAGAGCAACCTCTCGAGTTCATCAGCCTCTCCTAAGGGCAAGGCATTTAACTTCAGCTCCAGGAACCTATTCCACAGCAACATATACAAATTCTACAAGATTGTATAATTTCCTGTTGTTTCATGTTTAGTGTTCCTGAAATCAAAACAAAGATTCTCAGCTTCCTTTTTAATCTTTCTCCCAGAATTCACCTTTGAATGCTAATCAGTTTGCTCCTGACTATGACCAGACTTTGTGATTCTCTGCTTCCTGGATATACTCTGTGTACATAGCTTGGTTCATTGGCACATTCATTCATTTACATAAATTAATCACCTTGGAACCACAGCAGTTTTAATGAGGTCTGCTGGGGAAGTAAGTTCCCTATGTTAATTAGTCTTCTTGCCACAGAGAAGCATTTAGAGACCAGGGAGTGATCAGTGAGTGTTAAGAGCTATAATGAATCATTAGAAGCATCTTCTGCCTTATCTACGATATTGTCATGGGCCTCAGAAACACAGGAGATTAATTAAAAAGTTGTGTTTTCCTCTGGGTCATTTTAAAAGTCAGTCCCTATTGATCTGTAATTTGTCAAAAGTAACCAAACTCTAGGCCTCTTCTTTCACAGAACTTTGTGTGTGCTGCGTTTACAAACACTTATCCTCTCGAGTATCATTTGACCCTACAGAGCAGGAGAAAATGAGCGCCCTGTTACCCTCTTCCTTTGTGCCCGGCTTCCTCCATCATTATGAGAGAGCACAGAGGACCAAGACGACCTCCAATCTAGAGGATATCCAACCGTTTGCCAGGGCCCTGTGTGGGTAGTTAGTCCATGAAATTCACTCATCCTTCTTATTTCCTGCATGAAATTCACTCATCCTTCTTATTTCCTGCTGAATCAGTCTGTTGTCTTAGACTCAGTCAGGAATGCAGCTTGTGATAATCAATTCTTATCATACAGGAAATTGGGAGCTAGAAGAAGCTTCAGCATTGACCTCTGTAAACCATTCATTCATTTCCCCAGACAGTATGCTGGTGCTCAGGGTCACATAACTCATCTAGGGTCACAAAGAAAGGTTGAACAAGATCTACAGCTGGGACTCTAGTTTCTTAGTTCAGTGATCCTCCAGGGGAAGCAATAGGCGTCTCTGCCACCTGAAGGCAAGCGTGGAAAAAATTTTTAAAGATTGCCTTAATTGAATTGTGGTTAAGAAAAGATGATGTCCTATTATTTCTCTGAAGTTTTCAAGCCTCTTTCATGGTTTCTATTTTGTCTCTGTTCTCACTGCCTTGTTCTTATTCATACATTTTCCTAACGCTACCACGGCCTACTATGGCATCCATATCCCAGTCATTCCTATGTCTAATCTAGCCTGCACACCACTGCTAAATACTCTTCCTATAAGGCCATGTCAAAATTGTCTTAATAAACATAAACATATATATGGGTATTAAATCCAGAGCCTAACGCATGCTAAGCACGTACTAGACAACTGAAGCACATCTCCAGCTTCTTAATGCCAAAATATGTCATTGCACTGCTTAATTACCCATACTGTGCTAAGTGAGGTGAGGGATCTAATTTGATATTTTGCTCCATTTTCCATTCAATGACTCCAAAATAATTTGTTTAAATTTGTGAAATTCCTTGACTCATGCTCTCCTGTTTATTGCATAGTAAGCTCCTAGGTATAGCAGCATTTATTTCTGTACTCTTGTTGTTCCATGGATTTATCTCTTTGGGTTTTTTTTTCTTTGTTTTAAGAGACAGGCTCTTGCTACATTGCCTAGGACTGCAGGCTCATGCCACCATGCCTGAATGCTCCACCTTGTTTTTTTGTTTTTTGGTTTTTGTTTTTGTTTTTAAGAGAGAGAGACAATGGAAGAGCTTTTAGCTTTTCATGTGACTTTCGTTGCTCTGACACTTTGATGTGTACATGGTGCTGGGGTTTGAACTCACATCATCACTCATGCCAGGCAAGCGGTGTAACCGCTGAGCCACCACTCCAGCTCATCCACCTTGTTTTGATAACCACATCTCTATGTAGCAATAAACTACACTGGTGTATCTACATAATGGAATTCCACTCAGCAATAAAAAGGAAACAACACTGGTACCAAAAAATGACACATATGAATCTCAAAATAATTATGCTGAAAGAAACTAGAATTCCTCCCCCACAAAAAGAACATGTTATCTATTTACATAAAATTCTAGAAATTCTGGAAAATGCAAATTAAACTATAATGACAGAAAGCAGGTCAGTAGTTTCCTGGGAAACAAAGTTAGGGGGCATAAAAGGAGATTATAAGGGGGCACAAGAAAAGCTTTAGAAGTGATTGTTACAAATTTGATTGTAACAATAGTTTCATAGGTGCATATATTTGTCAGTATTCATCAAACTATACATTTTTAACATTTTCCATTTGTGACACGACAAATAAACAATAAGGCTATTATAAAAAAGAAAAGGCTTGGGCTGGAGCGATGGCTCAGCACTTTCTGCGCTTGCCTGGCAAGCATGAGGACCCGGGTTCAAACCCCAGCACCACATGTACAACTGAGTGTCAGAGCAACTAAGGCCATGTGAAAAACTAAATAAAGTTGTTTCTCTCTTTAAAAAAAAATTTTTTTAAAAAAAGAAAGAAAAGGCTTTCTGAGCTGATCATTATGAGGTCACTAGTAGCCTCTGAGGGAAAAAGTTCCATAAAATGGTAGCAAATACCCAAGTGCAAGACTTAGAGTCAGCTTATAGAAGAAATTTTTTTTTAAGACAGGCACAGTAAGAAAAAGAGAGAATAAATTTCATTTAGTGTTTTTTTTGGGGGGGGGCTGACATTACTCAAATACTTAGTTGTGTACATAGTGCTGGAGTTCAAACCCATGTCCTCACACAGGCCAGGCAAGCACTAACTGCTAAGCCGCCGCTCCAGCTCTTAGAAGCAATAATTCATTAGTGAAATAAAAGAGAGATATATGATGTGTGCATTTTGAAAGTGTAACAACAAACCCCTTCAATATGTAAAACTATAATGAAAAATAAAATCTTGTTTTAAAAAAAAAGAAAAGAGAGAGCTGGAGCAGTGGCTGGGCTGGAGCGGTAGCTCAGCAGTTATAGCGCTTGCCCGGCTTACGCAAGTATGCGGGTTCAAACCCCAGCACCACGTACACAACGAAGTCTCAGAGCAACGAAGCCCACGTGAAAAACTAAATGAAATTGATTCTCTCTCTCTCTCTCTCTCCTTCCTTCTTTAAAAAAAAAAAAAGAAATAAAGAGGTAGGATAGCAGGCAGTCAGGCAACAGAACCAAGAAATTTTTTTTAATTATACGGAAGTTCTAAGCTTGTGCAGGCCAACAGGATAGAGTCAATGAGAATAGAATCAAAGAAGCCAATGGTGAGGTAGTAATGACGGGGTAAGGACCCAGGTAAACCAGGGTATACAAGGCTTAGGTATATCTCTGAAGCTCTCCCTAGCAATTTTAAAATCCACATGTATTTTCCCAGTTGTCTTTGATACCACTTCTACCTTCTGGGACGATTTCCCAAAGGTTCTCCCCTTTTTCACCAAGTTCACTTTTAAGCACTAATTTACTAAAGTCTTTGGATCATAAACTCAACTTACAACCTTGTCAAATTTCTCTCAGGAATCAGCCCTTCCTGCTGCCTTCACTCTATCTCCCTGTGGACCCTGTGGTTCATTAGTCTCCGAGGTCTTCCCACTGCATCTGTCACAACACAGAAATGTGTGCCACTCTGACTGTATTCCTCACCCCCTAGGAGAGGTCAGATGTCTTCATTTCAGCTTTAATAAGAAAAAGCCCAGGGCTGGAGCAGTAGCTCAGTAGTTCTGGCATTTACCTGGCATGCACGAGAACGCAAGTTCAAACCCCAGCAGCACATGCACAGCGAAGTGTTGGTGTTGGGATTCCCCCAACATGAGGCCCAGCTGGCTTGTAAAAAACAACTCTAAGGGGCCCAGCTGGCTTGTAATTAGCAAATTGCCTGAACCGCATGACTAAGCTACTTGGCCACTCATTTGTTACAACTGGATAAATGTGTTTGCACTGTACCCCTATTGGTTGTTGTAATGGATAAATAGAGTAGCGACTAGTCAGGTAGGAAGAAGCAGTCAGAGAAGAGAGAAAGCAGTCAGGAGGAAAGCAGAGAAGCATAGAGTCAGACAAGCTGAAGCAGAAGCACAGAAGTATAGAACCAGCAAAGAAGAAGAAGCAGCAGCAGAAGCAGCAGCAACGGTGGAGCGATCAGCAGCGGTAGAAGATGCAGGCAGTAAGAGCCTCGGCTGCAGAAATAGGGACTCTAGTACAGCAATAAAACAGGGACTCTAAATGTGAATAGCCTTGACTCTAAAAACAATGTTTTAAGGGGCTTGACTCAAAAAGAGGGAAGGTAGGAAGCGCTTGGAGGCCTTTAGCCGCAGTTAAGGGAGAAATAAAGTGCTTGGAGAACTTAAGACCAGTGGGTCCATTTTAATCTCAGTTCACCATTGAATGAGAGCCGTCCGGTTCCTGCAGGTCAGGACCGGACATGTTGGAGCAACGAAAGCCACATGAAACACTAAATAAAATTAACTTTGTCTTTCCTTCTCTCTTACTGTCCCTCTCTCTGGAAGGAAGGAAGGAAGGAAGGAGGAAAGAAGCCCAACTACTAGAGATCCATCAGTTGAATTGCCCAGGAAATGAGATCCTGTTCCCCAACTTCTGTTGGTCTGCTGATATCACAAGATGATGGCAAAAGAAGAAACTGAGGCTTCACTAGAGTTCAACTTTTGCCCTTTCCTGGAGGAATATTCAAGAGGCCCATAGAACTTAAAAGATAATGGGTCTGTATACTGCTGAAGAGGTAAATAACAATTCATAGAACCATGGAAAGTTCAGCATATGATTTTCACACGAAAAGAATGCTCAGGAGTTGGTAGTTAGCCAAATCAGGTAACAAGTTTAGCATATTTAACCCTCTGCTCAACATCACACCCCAAAAAACATGTAATGATAGAGTTGGAAAATATCTTAAAGGACAACTAGTATAACTTTCTGGTTATGTAAGTGAAGATACTAAGAGTACAAAGGTGGAGGAATTGTTCAAAAAGCAAACATTTAATGGGAGGCAGGCCAGAGCTCAGATCTTGTGCAATAACCAGGCTGCAGAGCCCAGCTAGCCTGGAGATTTGCACATACCATACTGTGTTAATTCCAGTCTGGTTGTCAAGAGCCCTTACAAAAATCAGTGAGATTAGTGTAGCTCCCTCACCAGTCTTCCATAGTATTCATCAGCTTTTCACAGTGTAAACCCTCCTAGAAATTTTATTCATTAGATAGCTACTAATTAAAGAGCAAGATATATATTAGGGACTGAGGGTTAGCTCCATGGTAGAGTGCATGCTTGCAATGCATAAGGCCCTAGGTTCAATTTCCACCACTAAAAGGAATACATATCAATTTAATTAAGATTTAATTAAATTAGCTTAGTTATTTATTTTCATTTAGTCAGTATATTTATGTATTTAGTTATTTAGTCTAATATTTAATTTAGTTTAATTTTAATATTTTGGTTATGCATATAAACTGTACATATAATTTAATTAATGCATTGATTTTCATATTAGTCCTATGAAATAGACATTATTAACTTATCTCAATTTTCCCTGAGCAAAATAAAGTCTGGGGAGGTTAGGCAAATTTCTTAAGACCAATCCATTACTAAGAGGAAGTGTCAGAATTTGAGCTCAGGTCTTTGCAGTATCAATTTCTGTGTACTTCCTACTTTTTCCCTACCATTTTCTCCTGTGTAAGCATTCACATTCTTTCGTATATTGGAATGAGTATTTATGTCTAAAAATTTTTTTTATGTATTTAGCAGTGTCCATGTGGTAAGCTCAAATTTTTAAATGCATAAAACCAATGAAAGTCTTTATAATTTTTTTAATGGTTTTGTTTCTAAATCACTTGACAACCTGCCATAGGTCAGAAGCATGTTGGTGGGCAGGGTGCGAGGTGGGTGAGGACTAAGATCTTATCTTAATTTGCTTCCTTTTCCACAGTGGTCATAGAGAAGCCTTTCACAAATGTTTTCAAGAATGTAGATGTAGTTTTCAGAGTGAACCTCTCCTGTGGCAGAATTTGGGTTTCTATTAATGGGGAATTAGTGAGCTCAGATGTGGATCAAAATCATTTGACGCAATTGCCCTCACTTATTTGCTAAAACTCCATTTTATTTATCTTTCTTGGCCCAACTATCTCTCTCTAAATAGAATAATCACAACACAAGCAAGAAAGTGAAAAGCTGACAGCTGAACTCATTCATTTACTCCTTTAGCGCTAACAGCCCCAGAGAGCAGCCCAATGCAGGGTCTCCCCAAAACAGGCTCTCACTTGTCTCCCTCTGTTGAGAGGCAGCCTTCTTCATTACAGGAAACCAGCTGAAGACAGCAGCTCCACACAGCCACAGGGCTCCTTATTTATTCTAGAAAAGGATGGAAAATGATCTCTCCCCAGAGGCTTATTGGCTCACTCCATCCTCAGAATCAACAGGGTGAGAAAATTTCCAGATTGAAGGGATTCCTGCAGAGCTAGCACAAAGAGCTGTTGAAGCAGCGTGTCTGTAGTTTTAAAGTTGTAATGATTTTGTGCTCTGCAGGCTACTCCCACTACTGAGGGGGCAGAGGATAAAGAGAGCAGGGCTACAGCTAAAGACACTTTTGTTGCTTTTGATGCCCATTTCTTGAAAGACTTGAAACAGAATGCAATCTCTAGAACCAGTCACAACTTGAAATCATAGAACATTATAAGAAGTTGAAGGACTATAATCCATTTCTTTTTCTTCATTATCCTTCTCCAACAATATTTTAGAGAAAACAAACACCAGGTTTTTCCTAAGGTTTGCCACGTGAAAAAAGAAAAAATAGCTTGCCAACATATACAGATGCCAGATTTGATGATGTAGGTTTTCACAGTAAGACTGGCTTCTCTGTGTGTGTGTGTGTGTGTGTGTGTGTGTGTGTGTGTGTGTGTGTGCATGTGTGTAAAAGAATGAGAGATGGAGAGAATAAAAGAAAGGGTGCTAGAAAAGTTATACTTATGGATGAGAGAAAATATATAAATAAATATAGATATATATAATGAGCCTGAAACTTGTGCAGACTCTAAGGAATAAATTTTCATTTCTACCACAATGTACAAGATGAGTGACATGACCTCTTAATTGTAGCTAGAATAATAACATCCTATGTCCCATTCAATAATATGAAGTTCTGCTCTTTCAAAAAATCCAACAATATGCTTATATCTTATTTTTCTCATTATTCTATTCAATGCCAAACAAGTTCCAATTACTTATCAAACTTTCAATAATAATATATATTATATTTGAACATGCATGAAATAAATTGGGAATAAAAGTAATATAAAATATAACTTCTTCCATTGTTCATAGCACTAAACATCAGTTCTTGGGTCATATTGTAATTCTGTTTAACCTTGAGGTGCTGCAAAATATTTTGCACATTGGCTACACCATTTTACCTTACAACAGATAAGGGCTCAAATTTCACCACATTCTCAGCAACACTTATTTTTTCTTTTTCTTTTCTTTTTAATTATAGCTATACTAGTAGGGTGTTAAGGGACATGTCATCATGGTTTTGTTGTACAGTTCCCTAATGACAAAAGATGTTGATTATCTCTTCACATATTCGTACATCTTTGTACAAATATCCATTCTTGTCTTTTGCTCATTTATTAATCAGATTATTTGTATTTTTATTATTGAGCTACAAGTGTTTAATATGTTCTGATAGTACACCTTACCAAATATATAATTTGTAAATACTTTCTCCCATTGTTTAGATTGTCCTTTTTCTTTAATTTTGTATTAAATAGTTGATTTATTGTACAATAATAAATGCATAAAAGTAACAATATGATACCCATTTGTTCTTAAACCAGAATTACCCCCACATTGCCCATACTCCAGTATCTTAATTCTTCTATATTTTGCCCCAACAAGCAATATAAATGCTTAGATTGTGAATTTTATAGAATCAAATGATTGCATAAGTATTGTTTGGATTCTTCGGGGTTTAAAAGTATGCTACATTGTTAAATGTCACCCTAGATCTCTCCCTATCCTCCCTACCATCACTCCCACTTATAACCTCACACACACACACACACACACACACACACACACGTATCTATGGTTGCCCTAAATTATGTGTTGCTACACTTTTGCTGAGTCTAATACATGAGTTTGACAACATTTCACCCAAGCCTGGGTTTTGCTCTAGCCTCCACAAATGAGGGAAAACATTCAAACCTTGACTCTCTGGGTTTTTCTTACTTCACTCAGCCTGGTCCTTCCATTGCCATCCATTTATCCTCAAGGTTGCAATATCATTATTTCTAATTGCTGAGTAGAATTCCATGAGATAGATAGATATAGATAGATAGATAGATGATAGATAGATAGATGATAGATAGATAGATAGATGATAGATAGATAAATATCACAGTTTTTTGATCCATTCATCCAATGAGGTGCATCTAGGTTGGTTCCATAATTTAACTATTGTTAAATTGAGCTACAATGAACATAGGTTTTGCTGTGTCACTGTAATGTGCTAATTCTAACTCCTCTAGGAAAATACCTAGAAGAGGGATAGCTGGATCATATGGTGGCTCCATCCCTAATTTTCTGAGGGATCTCTGCACTGCTTTCCAGAGTGGCTATATAAGTCTGCAGTTCCACTAACAGTGTGCTAGTGTTCCTATCTCCCCTTAACCCCTCCAGCATGTTATTCTTTATATTCTTCGCTTTGCCAATCTGACTAGAGTGAAGGGAAATCTTAATGTAGTATTGATTTGTATTCTCTGATTACTAGCGATTTAAAACACTTTCTCATGTATTCATTGCCTTCTTTGATTTCCTCTGTTGAAAGTTTCTATTCAGCTCTTTTGCCCATTTATTGGTTGGATTGTTTGCATTTTGAGAATTAAATTTTTTTTAGTTCTTTGTAAATTTTGGATATTAGTGCCCTCTCAGAGGAATCACAGGCCATAATTATCTCCATTTTTGTAGATTGTCTCTTGACAATTTTAACCAATTCCTTGGCTGAGCAGAAGATTTTTAGTTTAATGGCATCCCATTCATTGATTTTTTACTTTGATTCTTGCTCTTTGGGAGTCTTGTTGAGAAAGTCTTTGCCTACTCCCAAATGCTGGAGTGTTGATCCTAATTTTTCTTCTAGCAGATGTATAGTAGCTGGTTTACTTCCTAGTTCCTTTATCCCTTTTGATTTGATTTTTGTGCAAGATGAGAGATAAGGATCTAATTTCAACTTTCTGCAAGTGGCTGTCCAATGTGTCTAGCACCATTTGTTGAATAGGCTGTCTCTCCTCCATGTGATATTTTGACCCCTTTGTCAAAGATCAGATGTTTAAAGATTTGTGGGTTTTGGATATTAAGCCTACAACTTTAAATTTACTAGAAAAAGAAGTCTTGTCAACACCACACCTTATAGGAGTTGGCAGCTCCTTCCTTAACAAAACTCCTATGGCTCATGCTGTAAAATCAAAATTAAATGAATGGGATGCAATTAAACTAAAAAGTTTTTGCACAGCTAAAGATCTAGTCAAGAGCATCAAGAGAGAGCCTACAGAATGGGAGAAAATTTTTGCCTGCTACACCTCAGACAGAGGGCTAATATCCAGAATTTACAGGGAACTAAAGAAACTAAAGTCCAAACTCGCAAATAATCCAATCAATAAATGGGCTAAAGAACTCAAAAGGAACTTCTCTCCAGTGGAAGTCCAGAAAGCCCACAAATATATGAGAAAATGCTCTACATCATTAGTTATAAGGGAAATGCAAATCAAAACTTCAATGAGATACCACCTCACTCCTGGTAGAGTGGCCAAAATGAAGAATACAAACAATGACAGATGCTGGAGGGGCT
>PVKS010019803.1:0-12315 GCA_004027875.1 Aplodontia rufa
TTTTTTTTTTTATGGCTGAGTGATTGGATTTTATACAGTATGAATGGGCATCTTGGCCAGCCAGAATATACTCTAAGAAAGTCTGTTGCCCTGTTCTCAGAGTAAAGAGCCAGCCTAGATATTTGCTAGTTACTTTGTATTTCATTTTTAATCTCTTGATTTTGTATTGGCACTGACTCTCCAAACTTGAATGTAGGTTGTCCCTTGAGGAACGTGGCTTTGACAAATCCTTCTAACCTCTTTTCATTCAACCTGATTTAATGAAGCCTGGGAGAGCCATCCCTGCCCAAATGCACTGATGTATCTCTAAGTTTTTATCCATACCGTATGCACAGTTCCTAATATGGCAATTTCCAAGTCATCAACTCCAAGCAAGAAAAGAATTGAAAATAGAAAAGTATAGATCATGTGCTCTGGAGCTGGTCCATGGTTGGGTCTCCATTGCAGGAAAATTATCACGGGAAGGAGGCTCAACCACAGTCCACACACATGCACACACTTCCCTGGGCTGGTCGATTTCCTGAAGGTGAGCAAAATGAAGCCATTAAAATACTTGAGGAATACAAAGTGGAAAGTAATGGACCCTCGGAGAAAGAGAGACAGAGGAATTCTAAATTATTTGACTGACATCAAATTTCTCTCAACTTATGTAATAGAAATCATCATTTTGATGAGCACCAACCCTACCGCAGGAAATCAGGACAGACTGGATGACTGCTTGCTGTGGGCTCCCATGCACTATGGGATGATTAGCAGCATCCCTAGCTTCTATCTGCTGGATACCAATAGCTTGCACCTCAACTGCGCACCCGGCCATGGCAATGAGAACCATCTCCAGACATTGCAAAATAGCCCCCAGGTTAGGAACCACTGCTCTAGAGCAAATTACTTCATATTAGGAATCCTTTATACTAGAGTCAGTAGGGAAAATAAGTAAATCACAACTGTTGTTTTCTTTCTTTTCTTTCTTTTTTTTTTGCTGTATTATCTAATGTTAATTATATAATAAAATAAGCATAAAAGTGTTCCCAAGAAATCACCCAAGATTCTTGCTTCCTATAAAAATGCTTACTTAACATTTTCCAATCTGAACATTTTAAATGTTAATTAATATGCATATTTTTTTTGAAATTTTCAGTTGGGGGGGTGCAGTGTTTAGGTAGGAAAATAAAATTCTGGGTTGAACCTAAAGTTTTTTAAATTACTAACAAATTTGAAGAATTTGATATATGATTTTGATATATGAAAGTTTGAAATATAGAAGGAGAGGGAAAAGGAAAGTACTGGGGTATTAAAGTGACCAAATTATGCTCTGAGTATGTATGAATATGAAACAATGAATTCCACTAATATGTGTAATTATAATGCACCAGTAATTTTTTTAGAAACTGAACTTTTTTTAAAGTTTAAAATATAGCATGTTAATAAAAACGGAAACAACAGAAGGAAATTCTGAATACATGTAGCAAAAAATTACTGTTCAACATGTGAAGGGGTCTATCAAATCAATTCCATAAAAAGCAAAACATTGAGATTATAACAGATAAATGGCCAAAGGTCACAGAAATAATTCACAAAAGAAGACATTCAACAGGAGAAGAAAAATGAGTACTAGAAAAATGTTAACCTTACTAGAAATTTTTTAAAAACGAAATTAAATGCTGTCTTTGTCTAATAAACTTGGTATCTTTTTAATGAAAAAAGACTGCAAAGGATAAGGGTGAAAGGAAAAAACACTGAAACACTGAAGAAGTTTTTTAAATTGATTTGGCAAAATTATGAGCCTTAAAGACATTCACTTTGCATAATCTATGCTCAAAATATAATACTAATTTTTGGATGAACTGAAAGATGCTCATTACGGCATTATCTGAGATAATGAAAAACTGAGTATCATCTAAATGTCCAATAAGTAAGTTATATTGCAGAAATTACAAGATAACAATTACATGTAGTATTATAAGCCATTGAAAAGTTACTAAAAAAGTACAAAAATCATACTAAAAGTATATGACAATTATACACACATGTGCACATTGATATACACACTATACACACACTTTTTTTTAAGAGGTGGGATATATACCAACTGAAAGACTTACCCTAGATACCTTGGCATGGTGAGAATATATGTAAAATTTTTCACTCCTTCTATTTTATATTTTCAGATTGTTTGTAATGAGCAGATATTACTTTCACAATGGAAAAAGTAAACCCCATAAAAAATGATTAACTTTTCTAAAAGCACAGTTGTGTATAGGGAGGCATTAAAATAAGCTGGCTTCTCACTCATGTTTTCTTCAAACTGAGCTATTTTGAAAACATTTTCATCATATAAAAATTGATTGATGCCAAGGAAACCTAATCTGGTCTAATTTCAGGGTCATCAACCTCAGCCACATAAACAACCAGGGGGAAATGGAATCTGGACTACCCTTAAAGAGCCTTAAGACGTGATTTTTCTTTCTTCCCTTGCCACATTTTTGTTTTTATCACTGAATATATCACACAGGTTCTTCTCCACACATCAACAAAAAAAATCCCAAACAGAGGAAAATAACATCGAGTCAACTCAGGTCCTGACAAAACTTACTTTAAAAAAAGAAAAAAGCATTAAATAATGAATACTCAAGGCATCATTATTATTGAAGACCTAATCAGCAAAACTGATTATTACTGTGTTCCCTTTAGTATACCAATTTGTGAAACATTAGGAAAAAAAACACATGAAAAGATTTCCATTCTGAAACAGATAACATAATTAGAAAGTAAAAATAGATTAAATAGAAACTATTTTTTTTTCTTAACAATGCAAGTAAAAAAAATTCATAAAGTTAGGAATTGGAAATTCCTTTAAATGTAACTTGTCCTATTTCATTTTATATAAGTTTTGGTGTCAAGATAAAGAAGAGTGCCACAGGAGGTCATTGCAGATGTCAAGGCAGACCTTGATAGTGCAGAGAGTCTTAGAATCAGAGGCAGAGGTTAAATTAAGGGTTTAAATTCAGCAACTAAAATGCAGCATAGTCTGTGGCCATCAAAAGCAGGATTCTTCTCTATTTCCAGACAGATGGCCACCCCCATGCAATCACTGGGATTTTTAAAGAGGGGCCCTGTTCTTTAAGAATTATCACTGGGGCTGGAGCAGTGGCTCCGTGATTATGGTACTTGCCTGGCATGCACAAGGACGAGGGTTCAAGCCCCAGCACCATGTATACAATGAAGTGTTGGAGTACAAAAGCCATATGAAAAACTAAATAAAATTGTTTCTCTTTCTCTCACTGCCCTTCTCTCTTTAAAAAAAAAGAAAAAGAAAGAAAGAAAGAAAGAAGAAAGAAAGAAAGAAAGAAAGAAAGAAAGAAAGAAAGAAAAAGAAGAAAATGAATTATCACTGATGCTTTCTTTCATCCACCCCCATGTTATATTCCAGGTCATATGAACTTTTCCTTGGAAATACCTCAGCATCAAACTAATCCTTTCTGTTACCATCAATCCAGATTTTTAAAAGATGGTAAGAAAATAGTAGTATTCCAGGCAGGAAATGATGGGGGCTAAGATAATGGCAATAAGAACAAAGAGGGTGGCGTACGGATGAAGTAGACTTCAAAAGAAAAGAAGGGTAGGAATTGATGACTGATTAGATTTGAACCTGGCGGCCCTGTTTTCTGAACAAACACAGGCTGACAATCACAACGGTGCTTCTGGGTTCAATGAGCTAGAATATTTGCTGTCTGGACCAACTCCAAAAAATTCGTGGAGGGATCCTTTTCTGTAAGTGAGCATGACTGGGAGTTACAGCATGAATGGGAGTCAGGATGAAAGAGCAGGGAGAGCCAGGCAATAGGTAGAAAAGGAAGCCCTCTTTAAGCTGTAAGTACCTGGCTATTTTCTTTCTCTATTCAGGCAAGTTCTCTTCTGCTGGAAAATGCTTTGTTAAACTGATCTGAGGTCGTTTCCATCCTCATGAGAAATCTGATGCAGTATTTCATCCTAAACATTATAAAGCTTGGCATTAAAAGCTTCCCAAAGTCTATTTTCCCCTGGAGTCAGGTACCGTTTGTCATTTGCTCACACATTCCTTCTGGCAGACTGCTTTACGATGATTCCCAGGGGCGGCTATGGGGCCAGAGCGCATCCTTCACACACGACTTCCCACCACAGCCAGAGGCCGACGGGCACAAGCAGAAAGCCAGCTCACCCATTAGCAATGATGGCCCCCAGTTAGGACATGTGTGTGTTGTCTTCTCTTCCCATCGTTCACCTGAGTTTATAATGCACAACCAAAACTCAGGAAAATGTAACTCGAAATCTGAAAAAAAAAAGTTTCCTATTAAAGTGTTCATCTCGATGAATCCAAATATTATTCTTTTCGGGGAGCCCATCTGCTCCAGAGAGACAGGGAGTACTCCACATACTCTCAGAGTGAAGACAGAAAGGTTGTGAAAAACGGATATAAGCAGTATTTAACCATCAATAAGGCAATTACAATTTCTAAAACAAAAAAATGTGATGTATGATCTAAAAAATATGTTATAATCAATGTGATGGATACCAGGAAAAAACCAAGAGTGAAATATCTAAGACATTGGGCACTATAGCTATAGAGTCATATAGAAAACACTCCATTAAAAAAAAAACAACTTTGATTGGGGGCTAGAGCAGTGGCTCAGTGCTTACAGCGCTTGCCTGGCATGCACAAGGATGTGGACTCAAACCCCAGCCTCATGTACACAATGAAGTGTCGGAGCAACAAACCACATGAAAAACTAAATAAAATAGATTCTCTCTCTCTTAAAAGAAAAAAAAATAAAAAACTTTGATAGATGTTTAAATCCTGCCATAAAATTTAAAAGGAATAAAGGTAAAAGAGGAAAATATTAGAATGCATATATTTTATCTTCCTAATTAATATTATTCTCTTTTGTAAATATGATGCATGGTCTAGAAGAGAAATGTTCGGGTCCAACACAGCTGTCTAAGATACTTTTAGCATACAGCCTAAACAGGTATTGAATGCAAACCCTTTTGGGAGCTGTGGGAAATGTGTAAAGTATACATTTTTTTTCTATCCCTGTGATGAGGAATCAGGATGGATGAGCCCAGAGCAATGCTAAGAACAAAATACCCTAAAATAGCAGTTTTAGAGTCCTGTGGTCTTGACAGCCGTGTGTTTTGTCCTTAAGAATGCAAATCCTGGCACCTGGAGAGTCAATGGGGTTCGTGGAAATCACAGCTCTCTATCTGAACAGGACTTTTCAGCTGGTGTCCCTGAATCTGAGATGAAGCTTCAGCTATCTATTAATGTTATTGATCAAACCAAAGGCTTTCATGTCTCCAGAATATGGTTAATGTTCAAAATCTTTCTGTTAAGTAAAGGTTTTTGTATCTTACAGCTTCCCCAAATGTCATGGAAATTTTTCTCAGCTCAAAGGACAACCAGATATAGAAAGGATTCACATCTGGGCCACCAGTCAGGGATTCCTGAACCATCAGGGCAGGCTTTTGTCATTAAAACACACCTGCGTGACCTCCAGTGGTTGCTCCTCTCTGAATCAGCCAGCAGCAGGGCTCCCACAGCCACAGACCCAACAGGCTTCTGGAAATTCAAAGTCATTGCTCGGTCACTGTCTTAGTGCATTCCAACTGCTATAGCAAAACACCTGAGACTGGGTAATTTATAACAGAAACCTATTTCTCACACTTCTGGGGGCTGGAAGGAGCAGGTGAGGCACCAGCACCTTCGGTGAGAGCTGCCCTCTTCTTCTGAGATGGCTCCTCAGGCTGCATCCTCACATTACAGAAGAGATGAAGGGCAAAAAATGCAACCAGCCTCTCAAGCTCCCTCAAAACGCTCAGCAGAATTCTGAGGCAAGAGACTAATGTCACTTAATGCCACAGACAACAGAGTTGTGTCCATATACAGACAGGTTTGTGTTTGTCTCATGGCATTCAAACAATGGCTCCTATCATATATTCTAGAAACTGTGCCCCAGGAATTGCACCTGTCATTAAATTCACAAACCCAAATGCATGGCGGTGCACGCCTGTAATCCCCACCCACTCAGGAGGCTGAGGCAGGAGGATCACAAGTTCAAAAAGTAAGCCTCAGAAACTTACAGAGGCCCCAAGAAACTTAGGGATACTGTCTCAAAATATCAAAAGTGAAAAGTGGGCTGGGGATGTTGCTCAGTGGTTAAGCACCCCTGGGTTCAATCCCTGATACCAATATAATAATAATAAATAACTCAAATAAGAATGGGTATAACTTCTCTGAAGGACAGTTTGGCAATACATTTGCATATACTCTAAAGACCCCCCAAAAATCAAAAGGTATTCAAAGACTTAGGCACAAGAATGTTCAGCCTATATTTGCTTATAGTCGTGAAAATTTAAAAAAAAAATCCAGCATTAGGGGACTAAATAAATAAATTCTAGTATATTGGTATAAAAGGCTATGTACCATTTAGACCTTATTTTATAGAATACTTAACAGTAAATAAACTAAAAAGAAAACCTATAAAACAATATGAATAGTCTGATTTCATTTGGGAATGGTATTATTAAAAAAAGTAAACAAAATTATTAAAATCAAGATCTTGGGGCTAGATGGGTTGCTCAGCAGTTAGCGCACTTGCCTAGCATACATCTGGGTTCGAGCCCCAGCACCATGTACACAACTGTCGGAGAAACAGAGGCCAGATGGAAAAATAAATAAAGCTGATTCTCTGTCTCTCTCTCTCTTTCTCTCTCTCTCTCAATCTCTTCCTCTCTCTTTAAAAAAAAAAAATTAAAAGAAAATCAAGATCTTTATCTCCCTGTTAATATTCTGGTACAGCTTCTCTAGTCTGTGCAATGAATATGTGCTGTTAGAAATAAGAAAATAAAGTTTTTTTAATTACCACTTTTAAATTCCCCCAAATCAAATTCTCCTCAATATTAATTATCAGCAGAGCTCTTAGGGAAAAATGAAAGAAAGAAGAGGAATTATCATGAGTTGCTTTTGCACTCATGTTTTTTTTTTTATTTTATTTTGTTTAAATGCAGGATCAACCCAACTTGAATTGTCTCATTTGGTAGATATAAATGGTAATTAGAATGTATATTTTTTACTGAAAAAACAGGAGAAATATGCCTTACTTTTGTTCTGAATCCTTTATCATTAAAACCTTCTGATTAAGACTACTGCTTCTGTTTGCTAAACTGGGTGAATTCTGGAGTTATTTTTTGCAGAGGTAAAGCTGTTAATTTGCATTACCTCTGATTATTCATTCAAAAGAATAGCCAGGTTGCATCTCTATGTATTATGCAGTGAACTGTTGATTATCTTTGGAGACAAGGGCAGCACAAATAATAAAAATCCATAGAGAATACTCAAACTTCATTTTCGCCAGAAGTGTCAACAGTTTGCCCAAGTCATTAACAAGGAACAAAGCTGATTTCAGTTTTATCTCCCAGCTCCTTCCACCTGCTTGAGGATTATGCTGATGAGTGAAATGACCAGCAACACAGGCAGCCCTTCCTAATTCCTAGTCAAGAATTGGTTTCTGATTAATCAAGATTTGGCTGAATTGGAGCATGGACATCCAACTGTCTCCTAAGAACGATGCTAACTATATTCATTGCCTTAAAAAATTCACCAACTTAGCAACATGTTTACTAGAGTTGATTTCACTTATGAACACAATTAATGTTAACCCCATTCAGCCCCCCCAAGAACCCTGTTAGACACACAAAATAGACAACTCATTCTCTTTATCAGACTATTCTACTAAACAATGAAACTAAAGTGTCTATGTGTGTGTATTTGCAATCATTACAATTCTGCAAACCTAAGATCCACCTGTTTTATCAATAAGCAAATAGTTTAACAATCAACTGGTCTAAAATTATTAGTGAAACTTGGGAGGCACCAGTGTCCTTCTGTGACCTTTCTTTAGTCAGTATAAGCTATAGAAATTCTGTACTCCTGCGTATTTACACACACACATAAACCCTAGCAATGCCCATGACTTGATTTAAGAGATGACTCTGATACTCTGTATGTCCAAATATCTCATTTTAAAATTGAAATTAAGAAAGTTAAGACAGGCCTTTTTCAGATCTTATGAGAAATATTGTTTCTCTAAAACTGCTTTTCTTTGAGGGAGTATCATAAATTGACTGACAGGCATGTTAACTGCATTAACTTTTTAAGATTCATTCAAGCCACTATCCTTAGTGAAATCACCATAAATTTAAGTTGGTATTTCAGAAGGCCTTTTTCCCCCACAACAAATACGAATAAGATAAATTACACTAAAACTCTTTTATGCTTTATTGAGTAACAGCCAGTAATCAGCAGGCTCAGAGAGCAGATTCTAATATCAGATGCACTTTAAATATCTTCCACTGCACTAGATAACAGATCAAAATCCATCGCTTGAGTAGGAGACTCAAATTACCTCTTCCAGACTTTTCAATAAGAACTTTTTGCTCTCTCCTTTTGAGAAAGGTTAAGACTTTATTTACCTAGTTTGTATACCATTTGTGTTTCCCTCCTAGGAAAATTAAGAAACTAACAGGGACCCTGAAGAGAAGCTGATTTTTGCATTGCTAGTTGTCACCAATTTAATACTCCCTACACTGATTGTTAGAAGTCATCATCACCAAGTTAAAAGGCAAACCCAGGCAAGCATCCTCAGTGACTTGGTAAGTTCAAGAAGCTTTGTAGTAAGGGAAATTGCCAGCATAAATCTTTTCTGGCCCAAGTGTTTGCTTTCTGACTCAGGCTTCCTTGTTTTAAATAACTGGGCCTCTGCCCCTGGAGTCTGGAGGACTGTGGCCTTCTCCTGCAACGTGTGGCAATTTCAATCAAGCCTGAGATTGGCTTTCCTCTCTCCTCCAGTGCCTTCCCACATGGGGCACCGGAAGGACATTCAGTTCCAGATTTGGGGGTACACTTGCCCCACTTGTATTTTGTGAAAGATCAATGTATAGTTCCTACCTAGAAACAATTCAGCCAGAGAGTATTTTGCCCATCTCATCAAATTAAGCTTCAACTTTTATTGATCTTTTAAGACTTCAAAATGTCCCTGTTTTTTTCTTCCAAAAATAAATCATTCAAGAAGTAGGATTGGAAAAAAAAGATCATCCACTTAAATGTGAAGGAAGCGGCCATATATAGACCACGTATTCACCAGGCGCTCAATAATCGCTTACTGTAAGTAAAACAAATTAGTGGTAATGAGAGGGAAAATTATGCTTTCTATGATTAAAAAAAATATGATGCTATATTATGACGTAAATCTTTTCCAGAATTGTCAATGTCCTGTTTTTACTTTCATTTTTAACACTTTCCTCACTGTCTTACCTCATTTCAACTTGTTGGCAGTAATCCCACACATCAAAAACCTTTACTCCAGGGCTGGAGTGGTGGCTCAGCAGTTGGAGCTCCTGCCTGGCATGTGCGAGGACCCAGGTTCTAACCCCAGCACCACATGTACAACTAAGTGTCAGAGAAACAAAAGCCAGATGAAAAATTAAATAAAGTTGACCCTCTCTCTCTGTCTTCACTCTCCCTCTCTCTCTTAATTTTTTTTTTTTTTTACTCCAAAGGGAACACATGTACTTATCCCAAAACCAACCAGAACTCAGTGTCCTGCAAAAAGCTGACTCTCTCTCACAATTAGAGACATCCAAGTCCCCAAAATGTACCTCCTCTGCATTGGTCCAAAAATTGACTTCTGGTTGTTTTTTCTCAGTCATGTGAAACGGGGGCAGGGATGGATAGCTAGGTTAATACCCTTCACGCAACCAGAATGTGAAAATTCAATTCATTGAGAACGTTGGAGATTATTATTTTTAGAAAAAATGAACCAAAACCGTTTCGTGAGACCAAAAACAAGCTATTTATACAAATATATATATTTATACAACTATATATTACTATAGATTATTTATACTATATATTATCTATCTTACTATATATGTCCACTGCTTTTCTAGCTGAGATGTGAAGCTAAACTCATTTATGTTGGATCTGCTTATTTTAAACCAATGTATTAAGCTAATGTAGACCCTTTTTCTCTGCTATTTTAAAAAATTCACAAAGGGAAGATAGTTTCATAGATTCCCTATGAGGAATATTCCCCTTTCAAAGACTGTGCCACAGGGGCAAAGAGAACATGGGAACCAAGCAATGGTCTTTTGATTTCATTTAATTGTGTTAATTCTTTGAAAAATGCAAACCAGAAGGAGTCTGGGTTTTCTTTATAGCAACACTTTGGGGCTTGAGATATCTAGATACCAACTTTTCATTTTGCTTTACATGCAAACCTAAACTGAAACACTCTAATTAGGAATCTTTCTCCCTTCCTGTCTCAAAAGAAATATGTAGAGCATTTCCTTTGCCATCCTTTCACTCCTGCATGCTGGAAAACCTGGATTCTACTTCCATGTCTCCTTTCACCTGTTCCCATTAATGTTACCAGTGACCACCTCGTTGACAAACTTTGTGAATAGCTTTCAGTCCTTTTCCTGCTTACTCATGTCGACCCTTTCCCCTATCACCCATCCCTCAAGACTGCACAAGTCATGCCCCAGCCGGCCACCTTGGACATCCCATCTCTTATGGTTGAGTATAAAGTGTCTTCTAAAAGCTCCTGGATCGATGCAGGAATGTACAGAGGTGAAGTGATTGGACTGTGAGAGCTGTAACCTAATCAGGCCATCCTAAGTAGGCAAACGGGGTATGGCCAAAGGACAGGGTCACTGGGGAATACCCTGAAAGGATTCATCTTCCCTGCATTATCTCCCTCTCCTCATCTCCTCCTCTCTCCTCTCCCCTCCTCTGCCCTTCCCTCCTCTCCCCTTCTCTCTCTCTCTCTCTATCTCTATCTCTCTATCTCTCTTCCTGGCTGCCATAAGCTGAGCACTTCTCCTCCACCACACTCCTCTGCCATGATGTTCTGCCTCACCCTAACCCCAGAGCAGTAGACTTGGCCCACTATGGACTGAACTTCGGAAATCATGAATCAAAATGAGTCTTCCTCCTTTAAGGTGTTCTTGTCAGATATTTTGGTCACAGTGACACAAAGTTGACTAACACACCATGCCCTGTGCTCTTTCAGTTATATGGATGGTGAAGGCAGAGTTTAAGCTCTATTTATCTTTACACCCATGTCACCGTCCAAGGATCTAGACTTGGCTAGCAAACTCTGCCATATTTCGAATCTCAGGAAGTAGAGCAGAAACCTAGAGCTCCAGGACATAGAAGTTGTCCTTCAAGGCTTTAAGACTTTTAGCTTTCGCCTAATATCTTTCAAGGCACAATTCAGCTAAGTTTTCACCCATCATTCCTCATCCCAAGAAAAGAGGATTCTATTTCAGATCACTGTGTCATCCAACATCCCAAGACTCCTTTTGTGCCCAGAACAAAGCCCAAACAGAAGTGGGGAGGTTGGTAGCTGAAGGACAGAGAGGGTGGGAGAAGCCTTAAAGTTTCCAAATACATCCACTTTCCCTGCCTCCTTCCCCTTCTCTATGCATTTCATCTCTTTCAGAAGCACTGACACCCCCAGCCATCTAATCAAGACAAATCTTTCATGCGGTAATTAAAATACAGCTCATCTTCAAGGGGAACAGAAAAACAAAGGCTGAAACAATTAGCTTACTGTGCCAAACTGCATGGCTCACCCTTCCCACCCCTCCGTCTCTCCCCACTTCCTTCAATTGCTTGCTTTAAAGTATTTTCACAGGAAGGAAAACTTCGTTCCTGCAGAAAGGTAAGAAACTGAAACTGAACAGACTCTTGGACTAGGAAATAGTTTAATTGAATTTCATATGAAAAATGCTTAGGACTGTTTAAGACAAACGTTAGGTTTCCTGCTCTCTGGAATTGCATTAGGCAAGACAGAGAGTAGGAGGCACTTGGCCATCTGTAATCGTCTGAGTGAGAACAGAATATTGCATTAGCATGCAAAAGGACACAGGCTAGCAATACAGGGAGAGATAAGGCTCCCCCGAATGAAGACTGCAGAGTAGAGAGGTAAATTGTACCAGTAATAACTCAGGAGGTGCAAACGAAACTGCACCCAGGAAGGCTGTGTGCCTTGATTACATTAGCACCCTTGTGACACGATGCAGTATATTCATTTTTATTGTATTAGTTTTTGAATAGTCCATAAAAAGGCCAGTGTTTTCTTTGGCTTCCTGAGCCACCTGTCTTTTCTACAACATCCCCCTACTAGCACTTTCAAGCATTAGCGTTGAGATTTTCTAAAATCTTTTAACCATTGATGGCTGCCAGCAGTCAAATTAAATTCAAAGGGTTTAGTA
>PVKS010019803.1:12415-37936 GCA_004027875.1 Aplodontia rufa
AGAAAAGATACACCTCGTGCAAGGTGGCACAGGAAAATGAACCCAAAAAATGGATGTTTTTATTGCCAAGTGATCTGAGTTTGCACAGGCACTCTGTAATTTGGGGTTTTTTTTAAATATTCTCATCTTTTCTCAATTTTTAGTGCTATATTCATTGAAGCTTCACTACCAATAAGCATAGGCCTAACCAAAATCTTGGCTCTCTGAAAAATAACTAAAGCTACTGTAGAATATCCCAGATTTGATCGTTCCCATCTCTCTGTGGAGGTAAATTTAGTGTGTGTTCAATAGGAGGCAAGAATGTCAATTCCTCATCCTGGTGTTAATTTCATATCTGTCATTTAATCTCAACTACTGCTTCTAGTGTCCTGGGTGCCTCTATCTCACCCTTATCAAAGGGAACTAAGAAAGAAAGTGACTAAAATCTATAGTTAACTTACATTATTGATCTGTTTTACAAGAAGATAGTCCCCCTCTCTTACCTGAGTTTTGAAAAGGAATGAGGGATGCTTGAAAATGTTTTGACAACTGAAAATATAAAATGTTATTTAATTTTTACTTTTAGATTTCATCTTCTCTCTTCCTGGCAAAACGGAATTCCAGTTTCTAGCCATCTGGACAAAGTGATCCCACCCAGGAAATGCAGCTGACAGTCGCTGTGTACATGCCGGACTCCTCCGTGCGCTCCCTACTGCAGAAACGATGCCCGTCCCTAAAGGAGGCTCTAGACACCAAATCATGAGGCCGAGTTAATTTAATTAATAAAAAGCATAATTTGGAAGCCCATTAGAGAAGTCAGAGATGGTAGCTTATACCCACAGCAGCGTTAATCACTCACTATCAAGCCACCTAAATGTAACTCTAGAAATCGACCCATTAGAATATAAATTGGAAAGAGCCAAGTTCCTAATGACTCTAATGATCTAAATCTGTTTGTTGATCTCCTTGCATTTCTCCTTCAATAAGTCCCTTTGTAGCTATGATAAACCCCATAGTTAATAAAATTTGAAAATACTAATGGAAAGCATTTTTCATGCTCTCAACGTCCACCAGCCTATCAGGCCTTGAATGGAAAACGAGGAGTCCCAAGACACCAGGAGAAGAAGATGTGTGTGGACACCTGCTCCCCAAGGCCATTCCTTCCATCCCGGAACCTGCTCCTCCTGAGCAACGGTAAAAGGCGTGTCAGGTGTCTGAATGTGTGACAGAAAATGAAGCAAAAGCAAAGGGTCCAATGTCTTGTCTTTTTATTTTTATTGCAATGGAGAAAAAGACATAACGAACTGATTTCATGAAAGGGAAAATGAATCGACTTTGCAAGCAGCCTTTTTTCTCACTCTGAGCTGGACCCATCCCCACCCAGCTAGGCGTATAAAGAGAAACCATGTTTGTTTGTAGATCATCAGTCAGAAAATTAATGTAGTCTGTCATACACTTTCCAATTAGTTTAGTGAAGCAGTAACTAAATAAACCAATGCTATCAAGCCTGAACATGAGCAAATCAGCTGTCCAGAGCACAGCAGACACAGGAGGAGGGAGGGAACCAACCAGCATTTCAGATTATCTCCATCAGAAGCTAAGCAGGGTCAGGCCTGGTTAGTACTTGGATGGGAGATTTTCTCTGTCAGGCACTTTGCTAGCCCCTCACATGCATTATTTCATTTTCATTCTTATAAGAATCCCACAAGGGAGGAATTATTGTCTCTATTTTTACATAAACTCTCTTTACGTAGAAATTTTCAATAACGTACCAAAGACCATTGAATGACATGCAATATCTCTCTGTTTCCTTGAATTAAAATGAATAATTAAAAATTATGACATTTGCTGTAAGATTATACATCAGATGAGGATCTGTATACAATGGTTTTAAGAACTATGATTACAGGCTGGAGCAGTGGCTCAGCTGTTAAGATGCTCGCCTGGCATGCGTGAGGATGCGGGTTCGAACCCTAGTACCACGTACACAATGAAGTGTCCAAGAAACAAAAGCCACATGAAACACTAAATAAAATTGATTCTCTCTTTCTCTCTCTCACCATCCCTCTCTCTTTTAAAGAATCTATTTTTGTTTTTTGCCCATATCTTATTGCTCTCTTAGTTACTTCCTGAGAAACAACTCAACCTGGGTTCACTTTTTCCCTATATTCACTTTCTTCATTCATGTGTGTTAATCTCCCAAAGAGTCAGACAGGCAAGATGAGGGAGAGGATGATTTCATGGGAATTAGTAAATTGCATTTAATTTTAAATTAATTCTGAATACAGTTTGTTATACTTTATGGGCACTTCTCATATGCACTTCTGATTGGAATAACTTTACAGAGCATTGGGGTCCAATAAAATCCTACACAATATACAGTGCATATGTGAGACATCTAAAAATTCTCAAGAAAGCAATTACACTGAGTGCTATCTAATAATAAATCCAAATGGACAGCTATGATATGAACTTCACTTCCTAACGACTCTCCCCCACCTGACTCTGCATTGCAATCTTTGCTAGACACTCTGCAAAAGAACAGATGTTCTGCTTTGGGTTGAGAAATCAACAGTTACCATTCATATGTTCCAAAAATTCAAGGGCCTAGTGCTGCTGTTTTAAAGATGCTAATTAATTCTAGCCCTTCTGCTCCAACGTTCTTACAGTTTCACTCAATTGCAATCTCCCAGGACCTCAGTCCCCACTCTCTCTTTTCAAAGCCTATAGGGAAAAACAACTAGGAAATGTACACTTCACAGACCTGGGGGGAAAGGAATTAATCCCCTATGCTCTGATCTGTGTATTTCTCATATCATTATCATTGCTGTCCCTTCTGTCATATTGATTTGAGCAGGTAGGCACATCCCAGCTGACAAATATAGAAAAAATGCCCAGAGATGTCTTTTGGTCACTGTTCAAAATTTATTTACCATTCAAATAGACTAATTTTGGAAACAGGATAGAAACATCTATTTCTGAATCAATTCCTGACTTTTTTTTCCTGTTAGTGTTTGGTTTTGTATCTAGGGCTGGTTGTGCATAATATTCAACTAGGAACATATTTAGAAATGCAGGTTCTGAGGGCTTAACGCCCTCAGATTGGTAGATCTGTGATTTGTGACTGTACCAGAGTCTCTGTGGCATTTTCCTAAGTAACTGTTCTAAGGCATATAGTCAAAGGCTCTGGAAATGCAATCGTGCCCCTGAACACAGACCCTGACAATCTGTGTGGTCTTTGCTCCCGAGGAGACAGGTACTGCTGTCAAGCAGTGCTGTACCCATCCATCCCACTTACATAGATGGATCTGCTCCACTCTCCAGACCTGCAGTCATCGTTTACCCCAGAGTTCCCCCTGGCCACCTGTGGTTCCAATCACCTGGGGACCAGCATGATGACAAGCAGTGGGACAGGACCCAGGAATTTGCTTTTTTTCCTTTTTTAATTGAGAGAGAGAGGGAGAGAAAGAATTGATTTTATTTGGTTTTTCATGTGGCTTTCATTGCTCCAATACTTCGTTGTGTACATGGTGCTGGGGTTTGATCCCACATCCTTGTGCAAGCTAGACAAGCACTATAACTGCTGAGCCACTGCTGCAGCCCCAGGAATTAACAAAGTCTTATGCACTGACCTAGGAGGAACAAAAGGATTAATCTCATATGCTCTGGTTTTGTATATTTCTTATAGCATTATTTTACAGTGCTCTCTATTGTGTTGGTTTGAACAGGTAGGCACAGCCACCTGACAGATATAACTGACATTGAAGCAGCAACCTGAGGGCAGGTGTGCCCAGTGCAAGAGGCTCAGCTGTGAAGTCAGCCAGGCCTGGGCTGGAATCTAAGGTTTTCCACCACAGACTATGTGATTTGAGCACATAGTCTCGTAACCTTGAGTAAGTTTCTTAATGTCCATGGGAGTTAGTCCCCTCATCTCTAAATTTGGAGTAACAGTAGTAGCTTTCAAAACATTATGGAGAGTCAAATACAATAAATGTATAGCACAAATAAATCAAATCAAATGTGTAGCACAGAGCAGGGGTGTGAAAACAGACACAGTGAGGTATTCCGCGTCTGTGTGCACTCCACTCAGCTGAAGAACAGGACTTCTGACCCTTCTGCGGATGAGTTGCATGAGTTGACAAAGTTCTTTTGGTGTTTTGCCAAAGGAGAGTAAGGTATGTTAATTCTTTGTCTTAAAACAATATGAGAAAGGACTGGAGCAGTGGCTCAGTGGTTACGGTGCTTGACTGGCATGCTCAAGAATACAGGTTCAAACCCAAGCTCCACATACACAAAGAAGTGTCATTGCAATGAAACCCAATGAAAAACTAAATAAAATTGATTCTCTCTTTCTCTCATCACTGTCACTCTCTCTTAAAAAAAAAGAATATGAGATGGATTTAGGAAAGAAGAAGGAGAAACGATGAACAAAGATATTACAGACTGAAAGTTTTAGTCTACTCCAAATTCCTCTGTTGCAATACTAACCCCCAATGTGATGTATTAGGAGGTGAAGCCAGGAGGAGGTAAGGATGGGTGAGGATGGACCCCTTGTAAATGGGTTTGTTTCTTATATGTGCACTGCCATGTAAGGATACAAGAAGATGACAATACGTACCCTAGAGAAAGCCCTCGCCAGAACCCTGACATGCTGCTACACTGAGCTTACACTCCCACCTCCAGAACTGTGAGAAACAAATTGTTGTTTAAGCCACCCAGTCTGAGATTTTGTTATAGCAGCCAAACTGACTCAGGAGCAAAGGTATAATGGTACCCAGCCCCTCCCTGCAACTCGAATTCATATTGCATCCCCAGACAGGGAGGAATGAGGAGCAGAATAGGAAGGTGCTGTTTTCTAGGGAGACTTTTTGAGACTGTATTCTGAAATCGTGATATTTTGGGGACCAACTAACAAAGTGAGGCAAAGGAAAGAGGAAGGAAGCGTTTTAAGTGGAATCCATTGCTGCTCAGAAACCTAAAGATGGAAAGATCAAGAGCTGGAATGTTGATATAAGTATCAGTGGCCTCACAGCTGCCACTACTATAAATGTCAACAGAAAGGCCCTCTCAGATGGATTTGAGGGCTGGGTGTCAGAAGGTCACCCTAGAAAGCCAGGAACACAGCCCAATGCAGCTTAATTTCTAAAGATGAAAATTCAGTTTTCAGCACATGCAGGGTATCACTTGGAAACTCCACGCTCCTGAAGCAACCTTTGCAGGGAAGCTCAATGCCCTGCAGGAGCCACAAGGGTCAGGACCAGGAACGCTGGATTATTAATGTCACCATGCCTTGCTTTGCATCCACAGATGGGTGAGCGTTCACAGTAACAATTTTCATTATAAATGCCTGTTCTTGGTCCCAAGGGAAACCAGCCAAGCAAGAGCAGAGAAAAATAAATGCTTTTTCTTTGCCAGAACAAAATGTCAAAACATAAGTTCAAATGGTGGTAACTATCCTTTCTATAAGAGCTTAGCAACCTCAAGCAAACTACTTTAACTTATATATCATACAGTCTCCTCATCTGTGAAATAGCCTCGTTGACAGAGGCACGCAAGCCTTGATATATGAAGATCAAAATAGCTCAGGATGATATATAGAGAGCGTTCAAAAAAGTCGAGAAATTTAGAGTTTGGTCTCTAGCTGATGACCAAATAGTGCAGCCACCTGTGAATTTTATCGTATTCGGGGGACTGGTAGCAAGGGTAAAGAAACCTGACTTGCTCTTCTACCAACAGGCTGAGTGACCTTGAGAAAGTCCTTTAGACTCTCTGAGCCTTGCCTTCCTCCTCTGTAAAGAAAAGAGGTCTGTGAGGGCTATTCCATCCCTAAGGTTCCAGATAGAAGGTGTCGGGTCTTCAGAACAGCAACTAAAAATACACTCCCCCCTGCAACTCCAAGGGAATTACACCTCCCAGCACTTACAAGAATCCAAATATTGACTGAGCTCTTTTGCAAGCAAAAAGAGGCACTGAAAAGCCTCGTCAGGCATTTTGTAGTCATTTGGTAAGGCAGATTTGAGTGTGTCTATCTTGAGCACACCCAGATGTTGATACCATTTGGATGTGGTAAAAAGCTAATGTTTCGCTTAATGAGATGCAGCAAGGTCCCTTTCTAGTATTGCAGCCACAGTGAGGAGTGAGAACAGGGCAACTTGTCTTCGCCAATGCACACTGTGGTCACCATCTTATTGAGGACGCTAGCCATTTGGGTTCAACCCACTGTGTCTTCTTACCCATCAGCAAATGCTCACTGTCTAACTTGCCCAAGCAAAGCACTAGACAAAGTAGGAAATGCAAAGGTGTCGTCCCTGCCTTCCCCGAATGTGAAATCTAGTTGGAAGAGATATCGTATCCCAAGTATCCCGTGATTCAAGGAAATGAGTGCCATTTACCCAGTGGATTTTAAATCCACTTTCTTCATCTATTTTAGATGGAGTGCTCCAAGATTTTGTTCCAGTGAAGGGGGAATATGACAGATGAATATAAACGGAGGAAGGTGCAGGAGGAGGCTCACTCTACTAAGGGAAATTAGCATAAAGGCACTGAGCGTGGACATCTCGAAGCAGCCAGAACAGAGCAGATTAAATCTTGCATACACGCTCAATGGGTCAACCACTGATGGTCTCCACTCACTGGGTCTCTACCTCACAAAGTGGAGCCCATCAAACCAACCACCATAAACAATTCCTAACCCAAAATGACCCAAAGTGCTTGTTTCTTTACCCAGAATTACTCATTTCATTAAATTAAGTGGCTAGCTGCTGGACTACAGTTTAGAGGTCTATGGGTCCAATCTATTTGCTAACACAGAGGGGGGGAAATGGCCTTCCCATTTTTCACTCACAGCTGGTAGGAGTAAGTGTGTGTGCCTCCCACCCACACACCCCTCTTACCTTGAGATGAATCTTCTGCCTTTAGCTAACACACCACTTTCAATTCACCAGAAAGCCATCAAACATGCCAGGAGCATGAGGGGCAAGAAGTCATATCATTGGGATTCCCTGTGGAAAACATGCTCCACGTACATCCCAGACAGATCCAGATTTGGCTGTTTGACTTCGCTCCACTGAGCATGTTTTTAATGTTGTTAGCCATTGGACATGGGAAATACCACATCCCTGTGATCCACTTTCTTCGCAAATCAGCAGGACCTAAAGCACAATGTTATCAGCAGCTGGTGCTGGGAAACGAAGTCAAGACCATCACCAATAGGAGACAAATACTAGGGTAAGCAAATACAGTCATGTGCCACATACGGATATTTTAATCCGTGACACACAGTGGTCCCATAAGCTTATAATGGATTATAATACTTGACAATAATTAACAAATAAGTTACTGGTTTATGTGTTTACTATATGTTTTAATCAACTTTTTCTCTGCTGTGACTAAAAGTCCTGACAAGAACAATTTTAGGAGGAAAAATTTATTTGAGGGCTCATATTTTTCAGAGGTCTTAGTTCATAGAAGGCTGGTTTCATTTTGGGGGGCTCAAGGTAAGGCTGAACATCATGGTGGAAGAGTGAGGCAGAGGGAAGCAGCTCAAGACACCAATCACCAAGCAGAGAGTTCCACTCCAGATACAAAATATATACCCTAAACTCATGCTCCCAGTGACCCACCTCCTCCAGCCACACCCTACCAGCCTACCAGCTGCCATCCAGTTATTACCTAGCAGAGGATGAACTCACTGATTGGGCTAAGGCTCCCATAACCCAATCATTTCACTTCTCAACCTTTTTTTGCACTGACTTACACATTGAGATTTTGGAGGACACCTTTCATCCAAACCATAACACAGTACTATTATCATCATTTTAGAGTGTTCTTCTTCTACTTATTAAAATAAGTTTTCTATAAAACAACAGACTGAGTTACCCCAGTATCAGCCTCTTACATCTTATACATACAGTCTAAAATCACATCCGCTAATTGAACTATATCATGTAGTTTGTGTAAGTACAGTCTAAGATGATCACACAACAATGAATCACATAATGATGTATGTATCACATGTCCCTGTCATTAAGCAACTCATAACTGAAGGCTTAAGCAAGGAAATATACCATATACCACTCATGACTGAGTTGAAGTCATCCTATTTCATTTGTTAGCCTAAAATAATTCTCATTCTTTTATATAGTTTCCAGTTGTTTGAGTTCTTTAAAATCTTGTAAAAAGACTTACAAATAAATTACCTTCCTGGCAAGGTTTCTATTTCAATCCCTTCTGTACCACAGAAGGTCTATTGTTTTAAAGTCTGATGTTTATTCCATCACCTTTACATTTCACCTTTTGGCAAGTTCCTCTCAATTGGCAGCTTCTATTTATATTTCAACATATTAGTATAACAAATTTAAATAAAATCTTCCACTTGTATCATTAATTAGCATTTGGCAATGGGCCTGATTAAATGCCCTTGGCAGCAAAACGATTTAAATATCGAAAAGGTTATTTTTATCATTTATTAAAAATGCCTGTTAGACAACTATTCCCACCAACATGCCAACCTCTGCAGAGTGGAGGGCTCTCAAGGCACCTGTCTAGGTTGTACCGAGCACCTATCAGTCAAAGTGGTCAACTCATCGGAATGAGAAGAGTTTAAACAATTTAAAAGTGTTTTTTAAGGTTAAATGAGTAAAAGGATCCCTCTGCTAATTCACATTGGAACTTCAAGAAATAAGATTTATCTCCTTGTGATTGATATTTTAGGGACCTCCACACAGGAACCTATTTAACCAGAAGAACCCCAATCTCTACTCTTCTGAGAAGACCCGTGGACTTTGTCAAACTCTCTGAGTGTGAACCGCACTGGACGCAGAACACCTTTGCTTTATGACTACAACCTTGCATCTTTAGATGTCTTCTGTTCACCTCTGAATTTCTAGCTACTAGCCCACTGCTCGGTACATCATAAATGTTCCAAGAATGTGTCATAGAGAGAAGTGAAGAGTATCAGATTATAATGCACCTCTGCAAAGAGGATGGCTTAAAAAGAAGGCAAACTACCATATATTTTCCACTTGTTTGTGACTGTATTTAAATATGAGCTATAGCTATCAGAAGTAAATAATATGGAGGAAAAAATATTGGGAGCAAGCAATGCGGTAAACCTTGGAAAATCAGTCACTGTGACAGTATATTTTCCTCCTTTTATGAGATGATCTCAGAGAGAAAGAAGTACAAAGAAAGGAAGAAAAGGTAGAAGAAGGGAAGAAATAAAAAGAAATGTGTTCACCCTTAATATAGGAAATATAAATAAGCACTATCACTTAAGTAATCTGTCAGAGTTTTAAGATCTTCAATGTATAAAAGGAATAAAAGCACCCATACGTGATGAATTGCCCTGGTGTACCATTTTGTGCTTTTCTGACACATCAGGAGAGTTAAAAGCAGTGTTCCATGATGATTCATGCCTTAGTGATTAAACACTCAGTGTTAAAAATGGCACTTTTATTTACTAAAGATTTTTCTAACTTTATATATATATATATATATATATATATATATATATATATATATGAGTAAATATTTGTTGAACAAAGACACCTAAGATGTAAAGGAAAATATGGAGACATAGAGAAAAAATTTGTGTTTCTAGAAACTCTTCAAGGAAAAAAAAGTAGTCATTTCTGAAATAAGATGACAAACTATACAATATAATGAATTTAACCCCTGAAAGTACCTCAAATTTTGAGTAGTTTTGAAGGGATGCTCAGAAATGCAGTCCCCCACCACTTTTAGTCATACAGACGTTATTCAATTCAGGGGGGAAAAGTCCAAATATTGAGGAGAATGAAAGTAGATCTAAGACACATCATTAATAAAATATTTATCAGTCAAACATTCATCATCAGAAGCTGGGTATTTTTTCAAATATAACTCAAGAGCAATGAGGTATATTTTAGCTCATGCATGTGTTAAAGAGACTTGAAATCATCCTCTGAATATTAATGCTAGTTTTGGAAAGCACAGATGATACACTCCTAGGCAGACAGTTCCCTGTATGTTGGGAAGTATCCATTGCACTGGTCATAGACCCCTAATTATTTTTACTTTTTCTATGTTTGTTTCCTTAGTGCTACTAAAAAGCACTACCTTTTTTTTCCATTGGACAGCTAAGGCCACAGCATAATGCAATGGATTGAATTATGTGTTTCTGCAAGAGACGGTGGAGAGGTGGGAACAGGATCTTCACAGAGGGTCTCCTATGTGCCAGATGCTATACTAGGGAAATAGCATGTATTCTCTCTCTTAATCCATATATCCCTGCAAATTAGTATACTAATAGGAATACTATTTCTACTTTAGAGATAAAAGAATGGAGAATCAGAGAGCTCTGACAATTCTCACTAACTGTCAGTGCAAGCAGGATTTAAACATGGGTCAGGTGGTGTAGAAACAGCTGCGCTTACCCCGATTGACCACACAGCATGCTTTATGAGACAGAGGTTCCATGAGCCCACCATGCGCTCATTCCCGACTACAAATGCGCACTCAGCTTTTCCATGTAGAGCTACAAGTCAGCACTATAGACAGCCACATGGAGTCTCTCTCAGTGTCACTCTTTTCCCCACTGGAAAGTGGAAATGTGAACCTTCTACCCAAGAATCTTTCCACAATGAGGGACATCATGGGTGTGGCAGGAAAGAGCAGAACCTGAAGCCACAGAACGATGCCTTGTGATTCACTCCCTATGCTCAGACCTCCTCTCCACCTTTTGTCAGAGTTCGGAGGATCACAATCTCCAAGGAATCTAATCTGCCCATTTCCGATCCTGTCCTCTACTTTTCCACGTGTCCACCGCACTGTGGCCAGGATGGTTGTTAAGATATGTGAATCCTCAGGGGTATAATTAAGGAGGCATGGAGATGCTTTCTTCCAAGGACAGCTCCTCGGCTGCGGCCCTGCTCTTGGTGCGGGTTAACTACTTGGCAGTCCTTCCATGTCCCTGAGTCAATCTGTGTTTAAAGGATGGAGGTGAGGGGCAGGACAGGGCAGTTTATCTTTTTCTGCCTTCTCATTTATTATCACATTGCTCCCTCAAATTGCAACTACCTCAGCTGATCAAAATCAGGGACCACATATCACCAGAGTTATTGGGGTGAAAGGCAAGATGCATTCTTTGTTCACTCTACATAAGAGTATTTAAGATATTCATGGCAATAAATCTGATGGAAATACCCAAGCATAGAAATAGCCTATTCCAGAACAAAGATCACTGTCTTCTATTTTGTAACTTCCCGCAGTCGTTACATTTTTCCAATATATGAATATTCTTAATTATCAGATCAGCTTGTAAAATTGTGTCAGTCCATGCACTCTGCCTGCATCCTGTGCATCTGCTCTTAATTTCCAACAGGGAATGGTTGGTTATCAGCAGGATAAATTCAGCTCTCTTCGACTTCCTGACATAAGGCCACAACCCTTTGAAACATTTCCGCACAAAGACAGTCTACTAAAATAGCATTCTTTCAAATTGTGCTTTTTCTCTGTCCTCCTAAAATTCAACATAATCAAAATTTATGAAGTGCCTATCCTGTTCCTTTAGGGTCAATGCGAGAAGCTATAAAGAACAGGGACAAGGCAGAGGCAGCAAAAGCTGAGGCTGATGGACCAGGTGACGAGCAACTCCTAAAGAAATCCTAAAGACTTTTGAAAACACCAGACATCAGACCATGAGAATCAAACAAGGACCAAAAAACTGTCTTTCATCCATTGAAAAGACATGATGAGTCAGTCACCATAAATGTGACAGCCCAGGACACTTAACACAGAAAACTTGAAGCAAAAACCTGTGCCAGGAAGACAGGTGGGATTCATCATTCCTTTCCAGTGTCCTGAAACACACAGGACTTTGCAGACGATTGCTCTAAACTGAGAGAGCAACAACATTTAACCCGATCATTAAAAGCAGGAGCCGTATCATGTATAACAACCATGGACAGGTGACAGTAGTCTGCTAAAAACACACCCAGGACATCTCCAACTTTACCAGCAGACTGAACAAAGAAAACCATGTGAGGTTCCCACACGATGCTGAAAAGCTGCCTGTTCTATTCAAAAGCTATTGAGAAGAGATGATAAGGACCAACTTAGCACACGATCAGGAATAATGAGTGGAGAATGGTGATCTCTATGCCAGAGATTGAACATGGGCCCCACTGAACAGCACAGAAGGTGGGGTACACAGGACAATGGGGAGGTTTACATGGCCATTTCATTTTGATAACAAAATATGGCTTTTCTAGGGGTCTCCAGCTTACAGTATTTTTGCTGCGATGAAATATTATCTCTGAGCAAGCCATTCCAGCCCACAACAGCATGAACTAACAAAGCCTGGAGGCCAGTGCAGGCCACCTCCTTGCCCTGCCTTATTATCTGTGGCCAGGGTTGCTATGACAACTTTTCAAAGTGGCCTTATTGGGGACCAAGCAAAACCCTGTAGGCACAGATTATGTCTACAGGACATGAAAGAGCTGGTCAATTCAGTGGAGGTTAAATGGTCAGGACAGCTTGCAAGCATTATTTAGAAACCTTCCACCCTGGTTTTAGAAATTGCCTGAAATATTCACTTACGTTATCATGATCATATATAGAAACCTTAATGCAATAATTACATAGAACCCCAAAGGTCACCCTTTCTATTTCCTATGATCAAAATGTATCTCTCCCCTGTCCCAGTATGAGCAGTCAACAGTGCAAAAGATTTTTTTTTTTCTAGCCCACTTGCTTCTATTCAAACCCCATGGGAAAGGAACTTTTTTGCAGAGAGCCAAGTAGAAAAGGAGATCAGAAATTTCACATTTCACCGTGACTCCATGGTCAAGGACATGCCATCAAAATAAAACAGATAATGAAGAACTTTCCCTTTTTTCCCAATTTCATCAGGGGAAAAAAATTGCTTCCCTTGGTGATTATTTATTTTCACCTCCCACACGTGGTTCTCATGATAATTGCCAACTTTGTGAGATGTTAGAACACTGACACTTATGTAGAGCAAAGTGCCTTTTGACATTTCTGGAGAGCTGATTCTCTATAAATATAGGAAAGTAGCAATCATCACAAGAACTGCTCAATGGGATAGATCAATACTGAAGACAAATACTCTTCTTTCGTTGAAATTCAGAAGGCAAAAAAAAGTCCATTTTTTATCTCTTTGATAAACTAGCACATTCTGTGACTCGTCAAATAAGATTTAAGATCAGAGCCATGACATAGACATGGGGAAATTTTAGGATGAAAAGAATCATAGTCCACATGGTTTATTTCCTCTCCTCGTCTAGATCTATATATAGATATATGTGTGTGAGCACCTTTGGAGACAGATAGTGGCCGATGTCCTGTCACTCCCCTCATGATCTCTTGTTAAAAAAAATCGCCAATTGTGGGCAGCTTGTAACATAAAATAAGCAGTGATATCTATCACAAAATTGCTGGGAAGGCAGATAAGCAAGCTTTGAAGTGATTTGAGGAATGCAAGTATAAATTGTGCTTCCGATTTCAAGTGACATCTTTTCCTCACAACCAGAAATCAGTGCTGGAGGACACACACCTAGCCCAGGTCAGAAGCTTCTAGAGGGCTGAAGATGGGCAGTGATGCTTATTTGCCCTTTGGCATCTTGTCAGGCTTGCCAGCAGTCTGCAAGGAGGTCAAATATCTATGGACCAGAAAGCAAGCGCCATCCCAACACAGGTTCTGCCCATCTTGCAAACTCTGCTTGAAACACGCCTAATTTTAGCATCCCACAGATCCAGCATGGCTCTCTGAGCCCTCTCCCCCACCACCTTCATCATATCTTAATATCTTAAGAGTCAGACATCTGACTGCTACCAAGGAGGTTCTAATTCCCCCCGTGGTGATAAAGGCCTCTGAAAATATGTCAAGCAACATCATTCACTCTTATCTGCTCTGTTCTAACGACATAAATAAGATGGGGTGTTCTTCTATTTATGTTTTCCCCTTAGCTTGAAGTATCCAACCTAGTTTATGATAGTTGGTTAATTGCATTTCAATCTTTCCAAAATATTTACCATAATTACCATAGACCATTTGGATAAAAATTTTAAAACTGTTTGCTCCATCTTCAAAAAGGAAGCATTAAAGCCTTCTAATTTATAATCTGTTAATAATAATGATATATTTATTGAGTGTGTACTACATGTGAGGCATTATGCTAAGCGCTTGCAAACATTATCTGTTTCAATCCTTGGAGGGAAAAAATCCCATGAAGTGAGTATTAGCCCACCCTGATTATAGGTGAGGGATGTGAACTAGAAAAGGACCTCTAACCTTACCCAATCTCACACGTGTAACAGAGTAGCACTCACTACTCACATCTCAGAGGCTTGACACTGCAGTTTTCTTGCTCATGGCAGAGCTTAAGGGGATGTGAGCAGCAGGGATGTGAGGGTAAGTGGACTATGCTATGTGACATCAGTCAGTGACCTGGCCTCCTCTGTCTTCTGGATCTTATTCCATGTCCCCCCAGGTCCTCTCCATTCAGCCAGCTGAGGGGAGAAAGGATAGAAGATCACACATGGAAGAGGACATTTCTAGCTCAGGCATGGGGATGGCACACACCACTGCCACACTTATTCCAGTAGTCAGAATTCAGTGTCCTGGCCAACCTAATCTGCAAGGGAGGTGTGAAAATGTGACCCTCCTGGGTGCAGGTACTCACAGTCTCTAAGACACTCTGCCAGGAAACAGCAATGTGCTGGGCTCCAGAGACCCACTCCACTATTCAGGATTCTAGGAGCCTTTCAGATGTCCCAGTGTCCCCTGCCAGCTGACTCTCAGCAAATCATAGGACTTGCTCCATCTGAAGTTGTACTTGTGCAATTTTTCCTAAAGTTTATATATACCTCGTTATATATATAACTATCTGGACATGTTTTGTTTAACCTCGTGAATAAAAAATGTTGGGAACTTGACTTACCTCCATCTTGACCAGCCTTTTATTCCACAAACAGAAACCATCTGACACTGAGGCAGTACCACCTCCATGGGGATTCCAGAGTGCTGCTGTCTCTGCAAAGTCCACACCAAAATATTACCAGTTCACTAAATTTTAATTTGTGATATCTGAGATTCCAATTGTACAACTTCTGTTTCATTATCCTTATGTACATAATAATTGTATCCTTGTTTCAGAACTACAAAATAAAAACATGTATTGTTGATACATCAATATGTGAAGAAGCATGAGAAAATCTTAAGAAAGTCTGCTGTATTGATTATTCGAAGTCTGATATATTGATTTTGCACTCAAAAAAACAGTTAATGATAGATACAGTGATTGATATAATCGATAGAGGTCTACCAAATGCTTAAACATGAGGGAAGACCTGGGTCCTATAGAAAACAGCACCATGGAAGTCTGGCAAACTTCCCAAATATAACTTCACTCTTGAACCTGATTGGTTAATATCGCTACTTGAGCAGCATATTATTGAAAACCAGCCCAGGAAAGCCATCAATTCCTGACATCAGAAGACTTTGTCCTGGATAACTGGAAAATTTGGTTTGGCGTCATCCTTCCTGTCTTCCAAATACTTTCAGCTTCTCTGATTTCTTAGCATGGGGAAGAGACCATTGAGTGGCTTGGGGTTATGAAATGCTAGTAACAATGACCATTGATTGTCATGCCCCACACAAAGATTTAAGAGCAGCCCAGTGATTTGCCACACTCCCATTTTCCTGCCGTGGTAGGTTAAAAATGGCCATAAATTCTCTGCAGCTTCTCCCACCAAGAGGTGGGGTCAGTTTCTCCTCCTTTTGACTGAGCTGGCCCTGTGATTTGTTTTGTCCTCAAGAAGCCTCATAACTTCACCTATCACTCATGCCTGGCACAGAGTTAGAGCAGCAATGTACACAGGCCAGGCCTGACTCCTTGAAGACAGAAGACCAGATGTTTAGAGAGATTCAGCCCCAGCAATCTCAGTTGAGCACCGGGTGTGTGTGTGAGGTCAGCAGGTACCGGCCAGTCCCCACCAACTGACTGACTATAGCTACATGGGTGGCCAGAACAGCCAAACTGCCAAGCCAAGTCCAACCCAAGTTGCAAAACCGTGAATAAATAAACGGCTGTTTTCATCACTGATTTTAAACATGTTTGTTACACAGCAATAGGTAACTGAGACACCAGCCTGGGCAACCACAGAAGTACATACAGAGCTTCATTAGCCTAGATTTATGAGGACCCAGATGAGTCCTATTCTCACAATGAATGCGTAACAGGAGTGAGGAATAACCATTTTGTCCCTTAAGCCACTGAGATTTTAAAGTTGCTTTTTACTTCAGCAGAACCTGGCCATTCCTGACTGATTCAGAAATTGGTACCAACAAGTGGAATTCTGCTCTACCAGGAGAAAATTAAAATGTGAAATGAGGCAATGGACAAAAGAGGAGCCGCTGTCAGAAGCACCAAGGAGGAAAATATCTACCACACAGTGATGTCATATTTAGCAAAATGTTTACCTGCAAAATTTGAGAAAGCAGAAAATGTGCCAAGGAGGTATGTAGCTGTAAGGTAACGAGCAAAGGGACTAATGCACCCATAGGATGAGTGACAATTCAAACTCCCACCGAGCGCACGGAGTTGGTGGATAGCAAAAGATGCTGTGATGTAAAGCAGCGCACAGCCATTCTTACCAAAATGCCACATCCATCCACTCTGGAGAGGAAGAGACCCCCCATCCCTGCAGAACTGTGGCCTACAGAGAGATGTTCCCCAACGAGGCGAACACAGGAAGATTGAGATGGGACATGAAGCACTTGGCTCTGGAAGGCTGGGAAACAACAGCCAAACCTTCCGACTTCCCAGCATTCTTAAATAAAATGTGCACCAGGGACAACCTGCAGGGCTTTGGATTTTGTCCCCTTTTAATATTCTCTCTTCTCCTCTCGTTTCTTCTCTCTCTTTCTTGGATTTTTACAGTTTATTGATTCCCTTATGAAGGAGTCACAAAATCACAACGGATAAAGTCACTGAAGAATCTTTACCCTGATTTTTGACCAGCATCAGCACTGGTCATTGCTGCCCCCAACCTCTCAACTTTCTTCAGTCTGTTTGTGTCTCTCTTTTGCTGTTCTCTTGAATTTTTTTGTCTCCAACAGGCCAAGTCTCACAAATCTATGTTTGAGCTCATTTTCCCTTGAATGATCCAGAGAATCATACCAAAGCCAGGCATCTTGCCACCATGAAATGGGCTCTGAATCAAATCACAAAGATGACGTCCAGTATACTCTTGAACATTTTGGCTAATTTTTCCTGAATTTCTGCCCTAAGGTACTGTTGCCTTCCCAGGGAGAAGAATATAGATGGCCATTTATTTCCTCTGCAGGGATTGGCTTGTCATGAACTTCTTGGTCCACATAGTTACTCTGCCATTCATGATGGTGGCTGATAATCAGGCAGCCAGGGAGGAAAAAGCCCTACCTTTTAATATTCTTGTGCCCTATCTGTTGGGAATTCTTTGTTATAAGTGGAGGAAACGTAACTAAAAAAAAAAAAAAGAAAGAAATGAAAGTTATTCTGTAATTCTTTTGACCAATGTGTAAGACTGGTACAATCAAAGCCACAGTGAGGGTGTTATGCAGAATGTAACTTAGAATAAAAGAGATGATTTTGTTTTCCCTTTTTTTATTTGGATTTAAGTTAGTTTTGAGAAATGTGATTTTTGCAAGACAGCAGGACAGAGAGGAGCTGTTAAAAATTTACAGCGGTTCTTAGACCTCTCCAAGCTTTCCCTGATATTTTTATAGACATGACCTCCACTCAACCTTTCTTCTTCCTGGAACTGCAACCACCATACTTGAAGTGTGCAAAAGAGGACTTAGATATCAGCAGGAACTGCAGGTGGGGGAGTGAGATTTAAGTGCAATTGATAACAGGCATCAGATAAATCTCAACCAAGGGAATGAGACTGTCCCTTCTCAAGCAGCAGGCTTAAACATGCCCAGATCCAGGATTGATAGATGTGTGCTGCTGCTTCATACACACCAAGGTGACCCTTTCACTCAGACTGCCATAGCACTGATTCTTGAATAAATGTCCCCGACGGAGAAAGAAGAGCAAAAAGCAATTCTAATAACCAGACTCATCATCAGATCAACATCCCTGAACTCTGGCGACTGAACCAAGCCAGGCTGGCCCTCTAGAGCCCAGGACTTCATCAGTCCCACTTCATGTGGCAATTCTAGCACTTTGACTCTTTTCATAGATGTGTTTTAAACATAAATATACCACCCGATTCATGCCACTCCCTTCAAATTTGAGAACCTAGTAAAAGCAGCCCAACCAAGCTTAGAGGATCGGTGGACAAAAGAAATCTCCAACATTGAACCTGGGTCAGGAATACAGGTCCATGTCAAAAGGGCCCTGAAGCTCATCAAAAATGGATAAGGGGCCTTGAAACAGGTTTTGACTCCATGCATCCCACCCAAAAAGAACTCAATGAAAAATCAGATTAAACCATTTCAATATCACACCCAATAATGTTCTGATTTTTAATTAACCAGTTTGGGATTACCTAGGCACAGGCTACACAGATGAGAAAATGTCAAAGGAATTTCTATTTTCTTGCCCAAAACTGGGACTCCGCTCTTTCACATCTTGGTTGATACCAGCTTCAACAGAAAAGTTCTTAACCCAGGGTCTGCATTTTCTCTCTGGTTAAGGAATAAATCTTACCCTCTGAACTGTTGTGCAGCCTCACGTCCCACACGCACCCTTGCCAACCCTGCTATTCACCCAGTCCTGCCTCACCAGACCACTCGATGTTTCCCAAACATGCTAGACTTTTCCATACTCTACATTCTTTTTTTTTTTTTAAGAGAGAAGGACAGTGAGAGAGACAGAGAGAATCAATTTTTATTGAGTTTTTCTATGGCTTTCATTGCTCTGACACTTAGTTGTGTACGTGGTGCTGGGGTTTGAACCCGTGTACTCGCGCATGCCGGGCAAGCACCACAACCGCTGAGCCACCGCTCCAGCCCCCATATTCTGTATTCTGCTTCCCTCAATTGAAATGTCATCCTCCCACCTTGTAATGTAGTAAAATCCTAACCAGAACTGGCACCATTTTTCCAATATGATTTTCTTGAACATCTGGCAGAATGAACAACCCTATCCTCCCCATCCCCAAAACCTAGGTTTATGGAGCTATCTGAGCAATCACTACAGACCAGGTGCTCCTTAGAGTCACGAATCATTATTCGTCCATCCCGACTTCCTTATAATCAAATAGAGCAATGTGTTAACTATCAATTGCTACAAAGTATTTACCGTACAACTTAGTGACCCAAAGTACCAACTCTTGTTTCATAGTTTCTGTGAGTCAGGAACCCAGGCACGGCTTAGCTAGGCCTAGGTCGTTGAGCTCTGATCTGTCACAGGCTGCAGCCACAATGTTGGCAGGGGCTAGGGTCTCATCTGAAGGCCAAATGAGGGGTGGGCCTGCTTCCAAGCTTGCTCCAGTGATAGTTAATGTACTCTTTTCCTCAGGTCTGTGCCACCTGAGTCTCTCCATGGAGCACCTTGCAACATGGTGGCTGGGTTTTCACCAGGTAAGTGAGAAGGCAAGAGTGTCAGCACGAGAGAGTACTACCAGGTCACTGTCTTTTCTAATGGTTGTAGTACCCCATCACTTGGCCATATTCTATTTACTAGAAGTGAGTCACTGGGTCCTGACCACAAGCAAGATTGTTACACAAGGACGTGAACACAGGCACTGCCTCTGACAAATGCCATGCTTCCCATAGGAAGCATTTAGTGCTTATTTATAAAACTAGAAAAGAAATGTGACATTTTCTTCAAATATCTTTAGTTGTATGATCCATCCTGTAAGTTCTAACATTAGGTAATAGTAGAAAGTTTACAAAATTTATGTTCCAAAACACACTTTCAAAATAAGCATTTGAATGAAAAAGAATTGGTTTTGAGAAGGAAAAAAACCAGTTCAACTATAAAATATGGATCCAAATTTTAAGGATCTTGATGTTTGGGACTTATTTTCTCAAGGTTCAAAAGAAAATAAATAGATAAGTAAGAAAGATGCAGAAAATGTGGCAAAATATTAACACTGGTTAATCCAGATGAAAGATATTTTGATACTCATTGTTTAATCCTTTCAGCTTTTCTTCAAGAGGGGGTGGATGTTCCAGAGCTATTCTTCAGAGTCACTCATAAACTAATAATATCATCACAAAGATATAATTGTATTAAGTAATACTAGCTTCTACATCTAACAAACTCAACCAGTCTTCACTCGATTAAACATTTAGTTCCTACCTAGAACCAAGCCAGATGCCCCTTACAGAATGAATGGATCCAAAAACTGCGGTACATATATACCATGCAGTTCTACTCAGCAATTAGAAGCAATGAAATTGCAGCTTTTGAAGGTAAATGGATGGCGATGGAAGAAATCATGTTGAGCAAAGTTAACCAAACCCAGAAAGTCAAGGGACAAATGCTTTCACTCATTTGTGGAGGCTGGAGCTAAACCCAGGCCTGTGTGAAAGGTGGTCAATCTCATGTATTAGAGTCAACAAAGGCGTATAACACATAATCTAGGGCACTCATATGCAGTAGGGAGGAGAAGAGATGGGATAGGTGGGGGAGGGGAGAGAGGAAGAATAGGGAGGGATTTAGGGGGTAATTCTGGTTTAAGAATATATGCATATCGTATTGTTACTTTAAATACATTTGTGATTGTACAAAACTCAATTCTTTAATTTAAAAAAATATTTTTTAAAAAACATATAAAGGCAATTCTATGTCCACAGCTAAAAATGGTATCCATCACTTCCCACTGTATCTCCTTGACCAGAAACCATTCAAACAGTCCCAAGCTAACTGCCAAAAAGTCTGGGAAATATAGTGTCTCTATATTCTGGGAAAGGAAGCAGGAGAGGGGCCCCTCTAGCTGGTCTGAAACAGAAAAATACAGTTGTTCCAGTGGTCCTCTCTGAACATGAAGAGCCAAACCTCCTTTCAATAAAGCTCCCACTACCAACCAGTGCCCAACAGTAACCGTGCACAGAGACGCAGGCTCTTGACTCAGTGGTGTGACGTTGATTTTCCAGTTCTAGCTTGCATAATTTTTCCAAGTGCTCAGTGCATTAATACCTTCAACAACCAAGCCTAAACAGTGCCACTGTTTTAGAGGAAGACAGGAATGTGGCCATCTTTAAGAAGCTGAAGCCACTGTCATTTGGCATTTCCTCATCCAGGCCTAATGAGGTGGAGCTGTATCAAGATCGTGGCTCAGGAGCAAATCTTTTATGCTTATATTTCTTAAAAATGCTTAGCAAAGCCAAAATAGAATTCAATCTCTATTTATGAGAAAGGTAATCAGTATTTGCATCCAGATCCAGATGTTCTCTTATTTATACAGGAAAGAAGGGTAAAATAGGGTGTCCACTCCTCCTGAAACCAGGGAGAGGGGACAGCCATTAGGATGAGGATGAAACCAACAAAAATTGCACACTAACGTGTTAGCGAAGGGATTGTCAGTGCGGTCCAGGTGTTTTTAAGAAATTCCAAAAATTAGGATTCTCCAGCCAGTGGGGAGAAAATGTGTGAATGGATTGTGCTGTCTTTCTACAGTATGCTTGCAATGGGAATAATCAAATATTTTTACAAAAGAAATACGTAATATTTCAGATATTTAAAATATTCAAGCAGAGTGTGGTGGCACACGCCTGTAATCCCAGAGGATCAAGGGTGCGTGAAAATATTAACACTGCTTATATTTTCTCAACATCAGAAGACAGAAGACTGCAGCAGATGGGGGTCTACAGATCCATGTGTTATGTTGGAGCATGAGCTCGTGGTGGCCATCTAGTTAGGAAACCTCAGTTGGAGTGGTGGAACTGCAACAGGATTTCAAAAATGAAAACGCAAGAATTTCTACCTGTTAAGTCACCAAGTTGGCAGGGTTTCAACTATGGTGGACAAAAGAGCTCCAGACAAAGAACTCAACCCTCCTGGTTCTTCCTGCCCAAGGCTATCTGCTCAGCCCTGTCCTTCCTGCCCCAGCCAGGCGGATGGGACTGCACCATTAGCCTGCCCGTGACACAGGGCCAATGAAATACCTCCACGACGCCTTTAGGGCTCAGAAGTAGCTATGAAACTTCCACCTAACTCTGCCAGGTGACTTCTCCAAGGGACCGGTGAACCTTACCTGGGAGCATAACTTCCTAAGAAAAATTTTTTTACTCTTAATTTGATCTCCATCTCAATTACTTGGACCTCCGGCATTTCGCCCTAATACTTCTATATTTCTCTTTCTTTTTTTTTTTTTTAAGAGAGAGGGACAGTGAGAGAGAGAAAGAGAATTAATTCTTACTTGGTTTTTCATATGACTTTCTTTGCTCCAACACTTCGTTGTGTATATGGTGCTGGGGTTCGATCCTGCATCCTCACGCATGCCAGGCAAGGACCATAACCGCTTAGCCAACCGCTCCAGCTCCCCCTCCTATGTATTTTCTTTGAAAAGCATAAACTGGGACTATTTTGCTACATTTCAATAATTCTTTAACTTACTAGAACAAGGGCAATATTTTTCTGTTCAGATCTAATTACACCTACACTATCCTATCTGTAGCTAACTGCATAGAAGTGAAGTGCACAATTTAGAAGACCTAAGATCCTGAGTCATTGCAAACAGGGCTGTTTTTGCCCACTATGGACAGGATTTAAAATTGCAGGAGGGCTGGCGGTGTAGCTCAGTGGTCGAACACATGCAGCGCACGCACAAGCCCTGGGTTCAATCACTAACACCAAAAACAAAGCAAAACAAAAAGTTGCAAGGTTGGCTTCCTCTCCCTAATAGTTATCCCTTAATTCTGAAAAGCTTCACTTCTTCCATTCTCTGCAGTAAGGTTTTGTAAATCTATAAATCTCATGAAATCTGATACAAACGAGCACAATTTTTGTGACATTCTCCTGGGGAGCACGGTGTCCAGGCCTCTCATGAGATTCTCAAAATATCCTTAAGCACATTAAAAGTAAGGAAGGCACCAGACCTTGCTTACTTAACAAGCTCTACAAATGCAAATTAGCCGTGAAAGGTTAAAGAAGTCTTGGCAAAAACAGTTGAGGAAGGCTGGACGGCCTTTGACCAGCACCCGCAGAAACTCCCACCAAGCCAAAGCCTTTGTCCACACCAGGTGAGCAGGGCTCTCGGGTGGCACTGACCTTTGTGTCCACAGATGCTACATGGTGCCTGCTCTGTGCTCTCTTGGCAAAATTTGTTTTAAACTTTTTTTTTTTTAATAGAGAGGGACAGTGAGAGAGAGAGAAAGAGAACTTTATTTAGTTTTTCATGTGGCTTTCATTGCTGGGACACTTCATTGTGTACCAGGTGCCGGGGTTCAAACCCACGTCTTCACACAGGCCAGGCAAGTGCCGTAACCACTGAGCCACGGCTCCAGCCCTCTTCTCAACAAATTTGCTAACAAGACACCTAATCTCACAAGTTTCTCAACAATCCAAAGGGCAACTTGAAAATTACCATTCCTGAGCTTCTTAGAACATCAAAGATTGAGTGAGCAAGTTAAAATATACAACTTATATTTTTGTCAAATTCCTCTGTGTGAAATTTGATAATGACTATGTCAAAAAAAAAAAGTTTCCAAATCATGTTAGAAAACTTGACCTCTTGAAATAGATTGTCCAGTTGACAATTTTACATGTAGAATTGTAAAATAAAGCAGAATATCATAATTTTATTGAATTCAATCTTTTTAAAAATATGTGTCAGTATAAAATTGCGAACTATCCTCTTTTGGATTGAACTGTCTTTTATTGTAAGATTACAATGATCCTAATTTGCGGGTGTTAAGCTATCTTTTATTTCACAAGATTGTAGTGATAGAAGATGAATAGAAAAAGATGACAATCCAAAATTTTCCATATTTCCCTTATTCACAAAACCCAAAAGACAATCACTGAGGAATGCTACCATGTGAATCGGCTTATCAGTTTAATTTCCATTTACAAAAGTCTTCATGTTCCAATGGAGAAAGAATGAGAGAAAGAATAGAGAGAAGTCAGGATGTTCTGAAGTTTCAGGACACTTGGGGGAAACCGGGTGCAGTGGTGCACACCTATAACCCCAGCAGCAAAGGAGGCTGAGGCAGAAGGATCACAAGTTCAAAGTCAGCCTCAGTAACTTGGTGAGGTCCTGTCTTGAAACAAAATATAAAAAGGGTTGGGGATGCGACTCAGGGGTTGAACACCCCTGGGTTCAATCTCTGGTACCCTACCCCCAAAAAAAGAGAACATTGGGGAGGGTGGGTGTCTTAGTCCATTTCCTGCTTCTTTATCATGATACCTGAAACTGGGTAATTTATCAAGAACAGAAATATATTTCTGCAGTTCTGGAGACTGGAAATCCAAGATCAAGGTGCCAGCATCTGGGGTGGCTCTTCTTGATGCATCCTCCAAAGGGAGGATGTGGGAGAGTCCAAAAGAGCAAACCTGCTCCCGCAATGTTACACCATTCACCAGGGCAGAACCCTTCTGACCTAAACACCTCCCCTTAGGCCCCACCTCCTGTCACTGTTACATAGGGGATTGTGTTTCCAACACACGGATATGGAAGGACAAGTTAAGGTGGCAGTTGCCATCAGTGGAACACTCCCGTGTGGGTTTGGAACTCTCAGAGGAATTAGGAGAGATCTGGAGGTGTGACTACAAGAGAGGTGGGAGGGCCCCTCAAACAGATTCTGCTTCTTTTGCCATGTTACCACCGACCTGCCTAACAAACATAGAGCCAATCCCTCTACTGCAAAGATCTCGGAGGTAGTGTATTTTATGCAAAATTAGAAGCTGCATTCAGAAAAGATGCTTATTTATAGTGAATTCTGAAAAAAGGATTTTGTTTTTGTTTACAGGAGTCTATCACTCTGGGAACTCTCTAAAATCTGCAGAGAAACAGAAATATGCTGCTTAAACATAGATTAATCTGATAAAAGCCAGCCATCTCTCTCATATGGTCAACTTGGGCCTGGTGCCATGGCCACATTGCATGGAAATTCCCTGTAGATATTACTCCTGCTATTCTGAAGCCCGTCTCAATCATCCACGTGCTCCTTCTGCAAATATTTATCTGGAATGAGATGGTTCATTCCACTCCATCTAATGTAACTGGTTAATATATAATGCAGCCAAACAAGGATGCTGGATCTCTAAATATCAAAGCCCACATTTATATTAAGTGGAAGACATATCTTTAAATTTCTAAAAAGCCATGGCAGAAGATTGGGTTTATTTTTGTTTTGTTTTGTTTTGTTTTTTAAAGAGCTGTGGCCATCAGTGAGGCACCACTCACCCCGTGGCTTGCTGTTGAAATCTCTCTGGATCATTTGCCGCCTTTGATTTACAACAAAGAAAAACTCATTCTGTAGTATATAAAAGGATATTCTAATAAAAAAAACCTCTTACTGTCTCAAAGGAACATTGAAAGCAAAGATGATTTAGATAATGCCTTCAAAGTTACCTTTAAACGGTGCTATGGAAATAGAAG
>PVKS010019804.1:0-37930 GCA_004027875.1 Aplodontia rufa
TACCTTCAAACTTGCAATGCTCCTGCCTCTGCATTCTGAGCCACTGGGATTACCGGTATGGAGGAGGCGATATCTACCAAGCTTCTGTCTGACAAAGACCAAACTTGGGAAAGGGCTCGGCAAAGCCAGCATTCTAGGATATTGCCAAAACCATCCCTTCTGGAAATGGGCTATTTACTCAAATTGGAAATAACTGTTACAGATTGATGAGACGGGTACTTGTATAACACGTATGGAAATCATGAAGGGTGAAGATATACTAATTTCGAAGCAGGGTTGGAAATAGAAAGCAAAATAATTGGAAGTAAGGAACAAAGGGAACAGTCTATGTAAAAATTGCCTTTCCTATCTTTGCAGAAGTTAAATTTTAACTTCTTAGCCCATAGGTTAGGATGCACAAATATCCTAAGATTAACAACTATAGGACTTAGGATAGCTAGTAAGGTTACAGTAACAGGTGGTTTGGGGTTAGTAGTTAATTAGGGTATAAGGGCCTATAACATAGTTAAATAAGAAACAGCTGAAGGAAAACAGAGAGTTAAGAGTTTCGAGAAAGTGATCTCTGCCTCTTATTAAAACAGGTATAAAGAACTAAGAACATAATCCTTTTTGAAAATACAGCCTTTTTGTACATGAAACAGTTCATGAAGATTTGACCATGAACTAATGATAAAGTGGATAGTTTCGTGTTTGGTGCTCTGAAATAGTTTAAATGGTTACAGGTGGTCAATTGGGTTAATGAGGCAGATAATGAAGGCATTGTTTATGCACCTGTATAAAAGAGCGCAACACGAAGAACAAACGTGATTTTGCTCAAGCCGGGTACTGCGTCTGCATGCAGCTTGCTCCGGAGGTTCAAGTCGTTCCTCAGCGCTGATTCCACTCATCCTTCGGGGACCCTAAAGAGTTGCTGGGACTCGCCCCTCAGCGAACAGGGACCTGAAGGTAAGTATATAGAGGTTTTCAGGGTGGATGGGACTTTTCCTTAGGATGCTGCAGACCCCCTAGATGGTGATTCTATGAAAGGATATAGATCAGCCAGAACTTTATTTTGAGAGGCTATGAGCCATACTGAGTCTAAAGAAAGAGGACTCTTTATTGATATAACTAAGCATATGTTACATAAGAAGGGAATTGCTGTGCCTACCTCACAGTTAGAGATTTTTCTTTTTTATTTTGTACAAATCTGTTCTCCGTGGTTTCCGGAGGAAGGAACTTTTTTTTTTTTTAGCCATTTGGGGCGGAGTTGGTAAACAAATGAAAGCCTATTACTCTTTGCATGGGCCAGAAAATATTCCAGTGGATGTCTTTTCGTTGTGGAACTTAATTAGGGATGTCCTGGACCCACAATGGGAAGTAAGTCTGGAGAGGAGACTGACTAGTCCAACTGTGGCAGAGGACACTAAAGAAACTCCTCTTATCAAAAAGCCAAATAGTGAACAGATATTCCCAGTGAAAAAGAGGAGGATTTAGAAGAGGCAGCTGCAGATTATCCTTGGAAAATTTTTGAAACTTCAGAAAGGCCCTTTTGGCCCTTTGAAGATGTAGGTTCCAGGGGGAAATGGGGACCATTTAAGCCTCCACCACCAAGATCTGTGGGTTTTGCTGCAGCAGCAAGTCATGGGAACTCTTCCTTCTCTTGTTTTCCTGTAATTTTTGATGATGAATTTGACGAATCTCCTCAGTGGGAAGCTTTGCCTTATAAATTCTTAAAAGAATTAAGAACAGTTGTAAAGGACTATGGTCCTACTTCTCCTTATACTTCTTAACTTTTAGATACAGTTGGAAATAGATGGATGACTCCTTATGATTGGTTTCAGATGGTTTGATCATGTCTGCCAGGAGGTCAATATTTATTGTGGAAGGCAGAGTATGAGGAATTGGCAAAGACAGGCAACTCATAATCATAGAACTAATAGAGATGCTTCAATACCTATGTTATTCGAGGGTCCCTATATGGATCTAGCAGAACAGATAAATCTGTCTTGACACTGTGTACTGATGTAGTCGTTCAAGCGTGGAAACATTTACCTGCAACAGATGTTAAGACTATGGGATTAAGTATAGTTAAACAAGGTCCAGAAGAACCTTATGAAGAATTTCTATCTAAACTTATGGAGGCAGTGGGTAAAATTGTCACCAACGAAGATGCAGCTCATATTATTATTAAACAATTTGCTTATGAAAATGCAAACTCAGTTTGTCAAACTCTTTTAAGACCTATTAGAAGAACTGGGAGTCTCGGTGACTTTGTGAAAACTTGTGCTGAAATTACTCCCTCTTATCTACAAGGGGTTGCTGCAGCTGCTGCTCTTCAGGGCAAACTAATACACAATTATTACAGAATTTAGAAACAGGTGTTAAGCCTAACGCAGGGATTACATGCTTCAGCTGCAAACAAGGGCACATAAGTAGACAATGTCCTTTTAAAACGCCAGAGAATATGCCTAAATATCTTATTCAAAATGAGTTATCAGGTATCCTTTCTCTACCAAAGACTCCATGCACCAGATGTAAAAAGGGATATCATTGGTCCAAAGAATGCAGATCTAAATATCACAAGGATGGTCACTTGTTAACTCCTGGTAATCGGGTGCAGCTATTGGGAAACATCCAACGGGGCCTCCCCCAGGCCCCGCCAAACAACTATCGGGACAATAAATGATCCTTTTCTCCAGAAGGCATTCCTTCCAGTGAATCCATCGGAGACTTGTTTAGGGCAACCCCGGGAAGCACAGGCTTGGACCTCTGTTCCACCTCAGTAATATTGACCCCGGATATGACACCTTTTACGCTATTATGTTAGCCATGGCGGGGGGGTGTTATGGTCCCTTACCTAAAGGCACAAGGGAGTTAATATTGGGAAGGAGTTCAGTCTCTCTCTCTGGGGTGTTATGCCTGGGGTAATTGACCAGAATTATTTAGGGGAAATTAAGATCATGATTGGGGCTCCTACTAAGACTCTTGTTATTCACAAGGGACAGACTAGCATAGTTGTTACTTCTACGTATGTGTAATACATCTACACTAAACCATCATAGAGGAGATCAAGGCTTCAGCTCCTCTAGTGAGGCCTATTTGCTATAAGAAATACATAAAAATAGACCCGTGAAAACTTTGCTGATTTCAGGAAAACCGATTGAAGGGCTTTTGGATACAGGAGCTGATGTTTCTTGTATTGCTGATAAAGATTGGCCAGCTAATTAGTCTATGATATCTACTGCAAATTCTTTGGGCTTGGAACTGCTAATAATGTTGCTAAGAGTGCTAGTATACTGACTTGGAAAAGTGAAGATAACTTGGGGCACTTTACCCCATACGTAGTGGCAGGATTGCCTTTCTCTTTATGGGGTGGAGAGAGATTATGGAACAAATGGGAATGTTATTGAATAATCCTGATAAACAAGTCTCTAAACAAATGCTTAATATGGGATATGATCCACATAAAGGATTGGGCAAATATCAGCAAGGAAGACTTTCCCATAGTCATAAACTCCAATCAGCAGAAACAAAGTGTGGGCTATTCAAATTTATGATAGGGGCCACTGTTCTAATTACTACTGATCCAATAATTTGGAAATCTCAAGAGCCTGTCTGGATAGAACAGTGGCCCTTAATGCAAAAAAAATTGCAGGGTGCTACAATGCTAGTGGCTAAGCAGCTAAAGTTAGGACATATATAACCTTCTACTAGCTCATGGACTATACCTGTTTTTGTTGATAAGAAAAAAATCAGGTCAATGGAGATTATTACAAGATTTAAGGGCAGTAAATGCTACTATGGAAGATATGGTGGCATTGCAGCCAGATTTGCCATCCCTTGTGGCAGTGCCTAAAGGGAGCAATATTAGTCATTGACTTTCAAGACTGTTTCTTCTCCATTCCATTTACAGCTCAAGACTGTAAACGTTTTGCATTTAGTTTGCCTAGTCCTAACCGTACAAAGACCATATCAGACATCAATGGAAGGTACTTCCTCAAGGGATGAAAAATAGTCCTACCTTATGTCAAAAATTTGTGGATCAAGCTTTATTAAATGTTAGAAATCAGTTTTCTGATTGTTATATACTACATGGATGATATTTTGCTTGCAACTTGCTCTGGAGGTTCAAGTCATTCCTCCTCGCTGGCTCCACTCATCCTTCAAGGACCCTAAGAGTTGCTGGAGCTGGCCCTGCACACAGGTGTGTGCTGCTGAGTTTTAAAAAAATTTTTTGAGATATGATCTCACTAAATTAACTAAGCTGGTCTTGAACTTGCAATCCTCCTGCTCCAGCTTCCAAAGTTGCTAGGATTATAGGTGTGTGTCATCGCACAGATTTTTACTTTTCTTTTTTAAAGTTTTTTTTTTTTTTTTTTTGAGAGGGACAACAGTGAGGGAGAGACATTCAATTTTAGCTTTTCATGTGGCTTTCATTGCTCTGAGACTTCACTGTGTACTTGGTGCTGGGGTTCGAAACCATGTACTCGCACATGCCAGGCCAGCGCTGTAACCACTGAGCCATTGCTCCAGCCCTTTAAAGTATTTTTTAGAAGTATTTCCGTAAGTGCACATGTGAAAAGTTCACTAGTCTTGAATTCAGCAATTGTAGTCAGAATCTGAAACTGAATAATGCATGGGTGTGGTGCTGTTTACTGGAAAAACTGATTTTTATTGCCTAAATTTTAAACCCTTTAAATATGTTTCCTAAGTCATCTGATTTGGAAAATCATTTAAAAAATAAAATGTACGACAAGAACTAAGTCCTGTCAGCGAGCTAAAGGGAATTAAGTGATTGTTTTTCTAGAATACTTTTTTTTTCAATAGAAAAATCGGTGTCTACAAATCAACACTAAATAATTGTTGAATAAGTATTTAAATTATTAGTTTGAAGATGTGCCAGCATCGCAGCCTACATGTCTCAATCCTGTTCTTGATTGGGAGAAGGGGGATGAGATGGGATAGTAGCCCCAGAGGAAAGGTTCAGGGAAAGGACTCTTTTTATGTCTTTTAAAGACAAGAGACCTCATACCAGCAACATTCCAGCTTTTGTCACATCCCATGCATTCAGTGTATGGAAGTAATGGTAACAGTTCACAGAAGCGGTTAGGCAGGGCACCTGACCTTAACTTCGTCGCCCCCAGCCCATGGATGAACTGAGAGCCTTCACAGATCATCCTTTGAGAACTGCCAGTCTGATGGCATCAACGCTGACCTTGATGTCAAGGGACTCACATTCTTGTTATGACTCTGTCTGTGGCTAACCATATGTCCTGGGGAAAGTCATTTAGCGTCTGCTTTGGTTTCCTGTCTGAATACCTGACCCTTTCTGCTTTATGGGGATGTTGCAAAATGAATTGAGAGAAGGTATGAGAGAATGCTTTGTATTCTCATAAGAAAGGTGCTCTGTGATTCAAAAGGATTAATTCATCCAGAATAAAGACTATAAATTAAGCTGAACAATAAATAGACCTGATGAAAGTGCTCAGTTTCCTGCTTTGCATAACACGAATCTCTGCCTTGGCTGCTTTTAACACTGATCCCGGCTACTTGTTCCAAAAAGTTTAATCAACAATTTTGTGATTGCACATTTGGTAATGTTTTTAAAAAGCATGAATAAAGATAAAAGTAATGCTATCCAGGGACAAGTTGATCTAAGCTTAGGTTATTTGTAATTAAAAGCACTACTTTGCCCACCAGCACAAATAGCAACCAAATAATTGATTAAACAATGGGATAGCAACCAAGTGCCACCTGATGTTGGATTATTGAGTTTAGGGATAAGTTCCATAAACAGCTAGCAACAGAATGTTAGCCTTCAAAGGACTACAGTGTCTTATAGCAACACTTTAATTTGCACATAATAACAAAGTCTATCTCATGCAATTTATAAGTCAGGAAATCGGAGAAAATTAACATATGAGAAGTTGAAGACATTAAAATAAAAGCCATGCAACTTAAGCCCTCATCAGTAAAATTTATATTTAACAGTGATTAAGTACTGGGATCATAGAAGGGGGCTGTAATTTCATCAGGATGCATGAAAATGGCTGTGCTCATTTTTTTTAACTGAACAAAGCAGATTTACTATCTTCCTAAGAGGAAGAAAAGATTAAGCTGTTAACTAGTGCTATTTGCGGCTTACAGTGGACTAAATAGAATACAATTTTTGATGGAGTCAACAAAAATATTTTTTATTGGATAGTTTTGGCAATATCCCTGAATATAAGTTTTGTGATTTATAGACTGACTCTCCAAAGAATATATAAATGGGAAGATGTGCCCCCTATTCCTATTTCATTAGGAAGTTAAGATGAAAATAGCCATCTGATTCCTGTCTTTTGATTTAGCTTCAACTCCTGCAGTTGCTCCAGGAAGCCCAGCCATTGAGACCCCTGTGACAGGTTGCAGAAGCTTCTGTCTTTGCAGGATCCTTGCTTCCCTTGGAGTGTTATTCTCTCTTCCTATCTGCTTAATTGCTGCTTGTTCCTAGAGAATCAAATTATCATTGCTCCTCCTCTGAAGCCATTTGCAAACCCACTCTTGCCATCTTGGGAGCACTAAAATTGAGATCATCTTCATCCTCTTTGTTCTTACCTCTCTTCCCTGTAATCTGAGGTCAATAAGCTATATTTTTACTTGGGGGCTATTTTTCTTCTCTTTGTCACTATCATACAGAAGTGACTTCATCAGTGACCCACTCACTTCATTCTAGCTAGACCATGTATTCAAAGTTTTGAGTCCTTCCTTCATTTTAAGATCCAATTAGCCTTTGGTTCACTTGAAGCATTTTGACTCAATTTCACTTTGACATGGATTTTTCTGCTTTGATTCATCTCCATTGTGTCCTCCTAGCCTAGCCTGAGCTCTGATCTCTACCACCTAAATTCTGCCTTGGGTCTACTGCACCAGAATCCCAGTAGAATAGGAGTAAAGAGCAAAAGGCAGTTAAAGCGTTTGCTATATTGTTTGTTAGAGCTAGTTTGCTTGTCTGTCTTCTCCAATTGACTGAGTTCCTTAAGGGCAAGACTTTTATTATACTCACCTTGGCATCTAAAGGATCTGACATAGTTCTTAGAATTTGGTAGATGCTTAATATATGTCTGTAGAATAAGATAAATGCACAAGGCCAACTTAGAGCCTAGTATTACCTTGATATTTTAGTCATGGTATCAGGCAATTTTATTCAACTGAGACAAAGTATGTTTATGAAGAAATCAGATGAAAGCATATGGATCCAGTTGTATGTCACATAACAATGGGGATACCGTCTGAGCAATGAATCATTAGGAAATTTCATTGTATAAACCTTATGGATTGATTGATTGCCTAACCTAAGGTATGGATTGTGATTACCCACCCTAAGATGGCTATAACATCACCAGGCAAAATCTTTTTTTTTTTTTTTTGTACTGGGGATTGAACCTAAGGGTGCAATGTCCCCAGTCCTTACTTTTTATTTTGAGATAGGATCTCGCTAAGTTGCTGAGAGACTGGCCTGAAACTTGCAATCCTCCTGCCTCAGCTTTCTAAGCTGCTGGGATTATAGTCATGTTCCCTCACACCTAGCTAGGAAATATAATCTTGTGGTTTATATGGACTATCCTATATGCAGTCTGATGTTGACAGAAATTATGTGTTGTGTGACTTCATATTATTTAGAAAGACTTCCTCCTTCCTCCTCTCTTCTGTTCATTGGTGCAGAAGTATTTGCTCCATGAAACTTACATCAAAAACCTACCAGCAGACTCAGTTTTTTTTTCTTTTTTTAACTTTGTCATATGTTACCATCTAGAATGATAAACTCTTATCTGGAATCTGGGGTCTGATTCTCCTGCTGAGGTGACCAGAATCTGGCACATAATTGTTGTTCCTTGGCTGGCTTACTGCCTCTATGAACTAGGTTCCCAGATGGCAGCATCCACCATGCAGATCTTGCATACACCCGACATCAAGTACAAGGTCTAGAACACTGTATATGCCTGTTATGTGTATGTTGAGGGAGTGATAATTCAGTCCTTGGTTCCCAAGCATCTCCTGCTCCAGATCCTGTCACAGGCCATGCTCACCCACTGCCAAACCACTATCCCAGTGGTAGACATGCTGTCCTGCCCTTGTATACATCCTGTTTCTGGACTTTGTATACCGTATCTGGTGCATCTGGTTGTGTTTCCTGAGCCCATTTCACTAGTGAGTGATCTCAGTTTTGGTTGCTGATGTTTTGAGTTTCAAGTCAAAGGCTGGCTATCTCTTTTCCCTCCATTTTTTTCCCCCAAATCTCAAAGTTGCTATTAACACGTCTTGTCTGTGACACTTTTGTGATATGCTGTAACCCTTAGCACCCAGTTGACCCACAAATGTTGGCTGAGTTGAGTTAAATCTGAATTTTCATGATTGGACTCTTCCTTCCCCACCATTTCATAGACTGTGCCCAGTGGGCCTCTGAGACGAGAGAACTGGCAAGAGCAGGGGTCCAGGCTTCTGCACGATGCTTGCGTGTTTTTTTACAGATCCTTCATGCATGAGCTTTCAATGGGCTATCTAAACAGGAATCCATGTCCTTAATAGGAATTTATAAATTTTAACTGAGGTTAAGATTTAATTAATAATTCCAGCCAGCTCTGCTTCTAATTATCATTCTAGGTTGAAGCAAGTTTTAGAAGTGAGGCAGTCATCTTGGGGATTTCATTTACACTAAGGACTCCCAGCATTCCCAGAGACTCAACTTCTTCCCCTCCCACTTCCCTTCCAAGTCACTCCCTGCTGAAATAAGTCATGACAGGATATGTTGTGTTGTCTATTTTGATATAATTTTTAGATCTCTTCTTTCCAAGTTCATTAAAGCTTTCCCCCTATCCACCCCCGTAAGTATACGTTGTTAGCCTTGGGGTTCTGGCCAAATTCCAGTTGAGCAATTAATTACATTTCAGTGCTCAGTCCTCTCTGCAATTTCAGACAGGGAAGGTGAGTTCTTTGTCGTCTTCAGCAAGTGCTGCTGAAGGGGGAGACAGCTGTTGCTGCAGCCCCAAAGGAAAGGAGGCTCCAAAGTGAGAAAGCTTCCTGCTTTAAGGGAGCTGCTTGCAAAGTGATCTGGGACAAAAGGCATCCCTGGGATTGTGAGGACTTTTTTTTTACTACAGTGGCCTCCAAGCTATCCATCACCTCTCTTTTGAACCACTGGCTTAGCCCAGAACAAAATGGGAAGTGACTATGTTTTCTTGAAGAGCAGTTCCTGAAGGTGATGGCTCCTTTGAAGCCCCGTCAAAGGGATGCTTTTATTTTGTTTTTGTTTTTCTGAAATCCCTTCAGTTTGTCTCACCTCCAACAAGATCTCACACCACAGCCTCACATCATGCCTGGTCCCTAAGTGGCTGCCTTCACAGCTAACAAAAGAACACACAGATGCAGATTATTCTAATGAAAGGAGCTTTCTTTTTAACTTCAAATAGAAAAGGCAACTAATATTCTTTGGAAAGTACAGGTGATAACACAGCACTGAAATTCACTCATTCAACTTCCCGTGACATGATCTAACAAGTCAAATTCAGCAAGTGTAGTTCTATCTTGCAAGGTAGTTTGAAAAGGCATGGAGAGCAACCCTTTCTAGATGCATACCCTGTTTTACTTGGCCTAGACAACAGAGCTTGATGGAATGATAATTGGATGTTGATGAAAAGCATCAATCATCATTGCATTGTGACTTGAGTTATATTTGTTTAATGCTAAACTTTGAGTTGTGAAATAAACTATCCAGGTTGGAAAATGGTGATTGTGTTTCTAAAACTTCATTCTTTACCTTATTAAGCAAGGGTGAGTCATTCCTTATATCAATTGAGCTTATTGAAAATTCCAGGATTACTCATACTGATTTAAACCATTTGTCACGTAGAGAAAAAACTTTTTTTTTTTTTTTTTTTTGTTGTTGTTGTTGCTCGTGGTTCTTGGTGCAGCACAAGTAGTAACATTCTTGCTATGCAGTCAAACTTGGATGGTGTGTGCATTTAGCAAAACAGATCATCATATGGTTCTGGGATCGCCCAACTTCACAGACGTTTTTCTTGAAGAGCAGTTCCTGAATGTGATATTTTTGTTTTTCTGAAATCCCTTCAGTTTCTCACCTCCAACAATATCTCACACCACAGCCTGACATCATGCCTGGTCCCTAAGCGGCTGCCTTCACAGCTGGCAAAAGAACACGCAGATGCAGATGTAAAACAGTTACATGAACAAATCTCTACATGCAAACTGCTGTTTGCAGGCAGCCCCCTCGCATGTTTAGCCAACATATAGGAGAAACTGTATCTTCTTTCACTGTTTTGTTCTGTCTCCTCCGAGGTCATTCTCTAGGGAAACATGTACAAATCCCCTCACTCTTATTTTCATCACTCACAACTAAGTTAATATTTTCCCCCAAAGATCATTCTCACGTTCATACACGCTGCCTTGTAAATTGGTTTCTGGCGCCCTACCTCATCCTTCCTGCTTTCACCTCTTCCAGGCCAATCCTGGCCTCTGTCACTCTCATTGCATCTTCAAGACCTTATCTCTGTCTGAAATTATAAATTTGTCCTTAAATCCTCCCTCAGACTGAGCACCAGGAGTATAGTGTTGCTCACTGATCTTTTGCTTTGTTCTGTTTTTCTAGTGCCTGATGTGTGTTAAATAAACAAAATCACTAGGAAACACTGTGCACTTCCAGTCATCGTTACTAAATTTGCTTTTTTTCAAGTGCCAGTAAACAAGACACTTAGATTACCTGTAGGATTGCAACATTAATAAGTCATCTACATATTTTCTTATTTTTTAGGTTGCTTGAATGTGCCAGCAATTTTTTTTTTTTTTTTTTTTTACTGAAACAGGCATATTTAAGTTACATAGATAGCTATCTATTTTTCAGGAACTCCTTGAAATGTAACAGTGTTCTCCAAGGACATTTTGATGTTGAAAAGGAACTTATTGATGCGGGCATCATGCTAACTACTTTTGCATATTTTAATCTATTTCATTCTTATGATAGCTATGTAAGGTTAATGTTATTGTAATCATCTTAAAATGAAACTGAGAATCACAGAGGTCAGCTGACTGCTCAAGGTCATACAGCTAGTTAATAAAATTCTCAAGATCTGTGTAACTTTTAAAACCCACGTTTTCCCTGTTTTATGAACTGACTTATAAATGTCCTAAGAATTAATCTTTGCTTGTTCTTATTTAATTTCTATGCTTGATTAGTGGGATTAACCTCCTGATAAAACAATCAAAACTGGACAGATTAGTCAATGATTGAACTAAAACTTTGTTTACCAGATTTGCCATCAATTTTTACCAAAAACTGTGCCCATCTACCTTATGCTTATTTATCAATTAAGACTGGAAAATTCAAACTTTGTGATGAGGAAGGTAAAGGCTGGAGAATAGATGAATACAGGAGTGCCCAGATATCTTCCAGTAATGTCCCTGAGTCGTAGGAGCTGGGACACTTGCAAAAAGATGGAATTCACATGAAGGCAATTCAGCCACTCTCACTAACCTGACTAATTTCTGCAGAGGGGCATTTTTGATGGAATACTAACCATATGACAGCGTTCATCCTATTTTAGTCAGCTTTTTCACCACCGTGACCCAAAGACTTGACAAGAACAGTGAGAAGAGGAAAAGATCATTTGGGGACTTATGGTTTCAAAATAGATGGCCAACTCCATTGCTCTGGGCCCAAGGTGAGGAAGAACATAGTGGTGAAAGGGAGTGGTGGAGGAAAGTTGCTGGAGACATGACAATCAGGAAGCAGAGAAAGATTTGGCTCATCAGGAACAAAATACAAACCCCAAAGCTAGGACCCCAATGACCCACTTCTTCCAGCCACACTCTACCTGCTTGCATATACACCCAGTTAATCTCTAGCAGCGGATTAATCAGGTTATCGAGCAGATTAAGGCTCTCGCAACACAATCGTTTCACCTCTAAACTTTCTTGCATTGTCTCACACATGAGCTTTTGGGGGGCGCCTCTTATCTAATCCCTAACGCATCCATGCAATGTGTTAAAAGTACTGGCTGTCAGTTTTCAAAGAGAACATTATCCTTCTATTCTGCAGTATAAATATTCTTTAAAAAGCAATATGCATAAACACAGGTCAAATTAATAACAGTATTTGTTTTTTGTTTGGTACACCAATCAAAATGATTGGATGGTTCAATTTTTAACCAGTTATTTCAGTATTGCACACTCACAGTTGTAGGCAGAATGAATTTGATTAGAGAAAACAGTTCACAAAGATTCATTTTCTATTTAGGCCTTACGTACCCAGAAATACTTTGAATGGCCAAAGCAAGACTTTATTTACATACTCACATAAGTTTCTTTCATCTCAGGATTTCTAAGAGCGTTATAATGTTGTTTTTTTTTTTTTTTTTTTTTAAAGAGAGAGGGACAGTGAGAGAGACAGAGAAAGAGAGAAACAACTTTATTTAGTTTTTTCACATGGCCTTAGTTGCTCCAACACTCAGTTGTGTATGTGGTGCTGGGGTTTGAACCCGGGTCCTCGTGCTTGCCAGGCAAGCGCCGAAACCGCTGAGCCACCGCTCCAGCCCCTATAATGTTGTTTTTGAGTTGGTTAAGCCTTACAGCTTTACTAAACGTGGTGTTACAATATTGCAGATGAGCCAGAGGAAGGGGTAGATTTTAGTTTCTTGTGTGCATTTTCTTAGTTTTCAAAATTAGTTAATAAATGGATCCAAAAGCTGTGGTGTACAATAGAGGTCTACAGGTATTAGAGACAGTGATATCACAGCATTTGAAGGTAAATGGATGACAATGGAAGAAATTATGGCTGAGTGAAATTAGCCAAACCTGGAGACTCATGAGCCAAATGTTTTCCCTCGTTTGTGAAGGCTAGAGCAAAACTCAGGCTTGGGTGAACGGTCAAGCAGCACAAAATCTAGGGGAACCATAGATGTGTTGGGGGAGGGAAGGGGAAGGGAAGAGCAGGAAGGGATGATAGGGAATCAATAATGTAGCTTACTCTTTACTCCCCTGAGAAGCCAAATAATACTTATGCAATCATTTATTTCTGGAAAATGCAGATATAAAGACATCTGTTATGGGGGCAAAATACAGAAGAGTCAAGAGACTGGGGTGTAGGTGATGGGGTGATTCTGAATTAGGATTAGGGGCATAGCATATTGTTACTACATATGCATTTATAATTGTACAATACAACTCATTAATATTAAAAAATAAAATGTGATGCCATATATGAAGGCCTCTTTTTAAAGAAAAAATTTACTTTGGAATAATTTTAGATTTACAGAGGTTGCAAGGATGGTACAAAGTTTATACACCTTTTACCTAAATTCTCCTGATGTTAATACCTTGTGGAACCAGGTACAGTTGCTCAAACCGAGAAATTAACATAGGTGTATTCCCATTAACTAATCTATAGACTTTACTTGGATCTCACCACGTTTTTCACTAATGAGATTTTTGTGTTCCAGGAGCCACATAGTTTCACAGTGCATTTAGTCCTCATGTCCTCTCAGTCTGTTTGGGGCTGTGACAGTTTCTCAGACTGCTATTTTTCATGATCTCAACAGTTTTCAAGACTGCTGGTCAGGTATTTTAAAGCATATCTTCCAATTTGTTTCATGTTTTCCTCATGGGGACACTGGAGTTATGGGTTCATGAAAAACACCACAGGGCTGAAGTGGTGCTCAGCAATTATGGCGCTTAACCCGGCATGCGGGTTTGAACCCCAGCACCATGTACAGAAGTATCAGAACAATGAAAACCACATGAAAAAATAATAAAACTGATTCTTCTTTCTCTCACTCTGTCTTTCTCTGTCTCCTTTTAAACAAACAAACCCCCACAACAGACGTGAAGTGCTATTCGCTTTGCAATGCCTTAGGGGATACAAAAGTACAGCAGCATGTATCTTCAGTGATACTAACCTTGACTGCTTAAAGTAGCATCTTCGAGTTTCTCCATTGCTAAGTGACTATTTCTCTCCCTTCCTTATCATATTCTTTGTAAAAAGTCACTAAACCTTAAATTTAGCCCATAATCAAGATGAGAAGAAAGATTAGTCTAGACTGGTAAATTTGGAATTCTTTTGTAAGGCAGATTTATTCTTTTAGTCAATTATTATAGACCATCTCTATTTTATACTTCAGCTTACAATCTAATACCAACATATTTACCTTATTGCTCAAATCATTGAATATTTGACTATGGGGAACTCTTGTTTGCTGCTGATATAAAATCTTGTTTTAAAATTATTTTTTCCTTTAAGAAGTTCACTTTAAGAGTGGGACAGTGAGAAGGAGAAACAATTTTATTTAGTTTTTTATGTGGCCCTTATTGCTCTGAGACTTCGTTGTGTATGCGGTGCTGGGATTGGAATTCATGTACTCGCGCTTGCTAAGCAAGCGCCGTAACTGCTGAGCCACCACTCTGGCCCTAAGAAGACCACTTTTGGGGTAGAGTGGTGGCTCATCAGTTACGGGGCTTGCCTGACATGCTTGAGGACATGGGTTTGAACCCCAGTATCATGTAAACAACAAAGTTTCAGAGCAATTAAAGTTACATCAAAAACTAAAAAAATTGATTCTCACTGTCCCTCTTTGTCTTTAAGTCCACTTTTCATTATGTTTTGAAATCATATACTTCACTGATATTTTGGATGTTTCTGATGCCAAAAGTGCCTTGCCAAAGAAAAGATACCAACCCACGTTGATCTCCTATTATTCACTAGGTGCTTACAGATATTATCCTACTTGATGTTCAAAGTGGTACTAAACTGCTTTATTATATCCCTTTAGGATATGAGGAACTGAATTTCAGACCTGAACAGGATACCCAAATAAGTGACAGAATGGGGAAAATGTTGTATTTTTAATGGATAAGCAGCATTTCTACTGGGAGGCAGTATCTTTCCAAAGATTTACAAATGTGGCAATTTACAAATGTGACAATTAAGAGAAAATACAAGTGGGAAAGTCTCATCATGAGCCAATCCTAGGTTGTTTCAGTTGCTGGAAATTTCCAGTGTTCCTTCCCCCTTTCCCCTCCCCACCCCAGTGGTTCTTGGTATACTTTTCTAGCTTCTGATTATATTAGATGCAAAAAATAGATCACACATGTCTAATGTTTTGAAAGGTTTTTAGTTTTTCATGTGGCCTTCATTGCTCTGAGCCTTGGTTGTGTAGGTGGTGCTGGGCTTTGAACTCACATACTTGAACATGCCGGGCAAGCACGGTAACTGTAACCGCTGAACCACTGCTCCAACCCCACATTTTGAAGTTTTTGAAAAAATTTGGTAGATGTTTTGGTTGTAATCCCTTATTTTTGTTTTATGCCCCTATTCTTTAATATATTTTAGTTGCTGGCTTTCAACTACAGTTTACTAGTTTACAGTGATGCACAACTCATGAGTTTCTTGAGAGGAAGTAAGATCATCAATTTCCATTTATCACAGTTAATCACACTTGAGCACATTAGCACGTACTCGCGCACGCACTCCTCTCACACATTGACACACACATGAACTCATGCATGCATGCACTCACACATTCACACACGTGCTCGCACTCCCACTCTCATTAACACACACTCATACACTCTCTTATGCACACTCACGCACTAACCTGCGCACCCACGCTCACCCGTGCACACTCTCGCATTCACACCCGTGTGCACTGTCACTCTCTTGCACTCACGCCAGCCCACTCTCACTCGTTCACTCACACTCAAGTACACACTCACACTCATTCACACACTCACTCTCATGTACACATTCACACTCATTCACACAGTACACACTTGCACTCATTCTCTCACATTCACACTCACGTTCACACTCACACGCTCGCACTCTCACACTTTCACTCGAACTCACACTCCCATGCTCACTTGCACACTCACACACATGTACAGACTTGCACTCATTTATGTACACACTCATACCCTCTCACACCCACTCTCACAATTCACTCTCATACCCACACATTCACACTCACTCTTGCACACACAGACATTCACTCTCGCACACATTCAGACACCCACCCACTCACACCCACCAACACTCATTCACTCACACACTCATTCACTCACTTGGACACACAACCTCACACTCTCACAATAACACACTCACACACACTTTCACTCTCTGGCATAGATAATAGAGTAATAGAGAGAAGGTCGAACTCTAGAAATAAGAATTGATGGAGCTGGCAGATGTAGCTCAGTAGCAGAGCCTCTGCTTAACATATGTGAGACCCTAAGTTTGATCCTTAGTACCCAGGGGGAAAAAGAATCGGTTATCAAAAAGTGTTATGCATGATAGATGAATACTAAATTAATATTTTTTTGTTCAGGAGTATACAAACGAAAAAAGTATCGTAAAACAAGATCAATTGCAGTTGTGGATGTAAAGAATCCCTTATGAAATAGGGAAATAGGAACACAAAGCTTTCATAGTAAGAAAATAAGCTAGCCTTGTTCAGATGTTATCTAGTACATCTTTGTTTTTTTAGAATTAAAAAATTTGAATAAACATATGATCACCTATTGTATAGCAAGTATTTTCTGGGAATTTGGAAATAAGATATAGGGTAGTCTTTGCTCTAGAGAAATCATGAAAGCTTCTAAGAGAATCACAAACCTATAGAAAATCAATACATAAAGTTTTAGTCTGAATCTGTATATATGTCTCAATTAGCCTGTGCTCCTGGAATTATTCAGTAATTGTGAAGGAAACAAAGTGAGAAGAACCTTTCCATATCAATTTCAAAGCACCCTGGGGATTCAGGTGCCTCCAGCATGGTACTACCCATAACTCTTCACTGATAAGAGGACATGTACTGTTTGAATGCTGTCATTTCAGAGTGAGGTGGGGACTGAATGAAAGAGAAATGATAACCAGCCACCAACTCTCCCCTATCAAGCTGTAAGAAAAAATATGCATTGCCACACTTGTGTCTGGCAGTGAATGTCATCACTGATAGAAAGCATGGCATTAGCAACTTGGTGATGCATTAAAAAATTATTGGCTCATAGCCCTTACCTGGTATGCATAAGGCTTGTGTGGATTCTTACCACTGGTGTAGATACCCAGCTGTCTGAAGCAGGGAATTTACTAAGTTGACTTTGTGCAGTGGTGCATGCCTTAATTCTAGCAGTGTGGGAAGGCGGAAGCAGGAGGATCCCAAGTTCGAAGCCATCCTTAGCAACCTAACAAGGTCCTGAGTAAATTAGACTGTCTCAAAATAAAAAAATAAAGGGCTGGGGATATTGCTCAGTGATCAAGCCCTGCTTGGATCAATTCCTGATACTAGAAAAGAAAAATTGACTTTGGAGATCCTTTTTCATTTTCTGATTTTAGAATTTAAAACTTATTTCCTTTCAATCTTGTTCTATTTTTAAATTGTGTAATACATTATGACTGTGAATTGAAGAAATACAAAAGATTAGGTAAAGGGCTTCAGGCTCAGGGATTTACAATCAATAAGGAAGATACACATGTATGAAAATAAAATACAGTGCAATATGGAAGGAAAAATTATTTTATGAACAATTGATAAAGTATGGAAGAGACACCCTAGAGGATACCCTTACAAAAAGAAATGTTTGGGATTCCATTGTGTAGACAAAATTTGTGTGCTACCAGGAACTGTAAGTCTAATGTCTCATATTTAGGTCCCAGGTAGAATGTAAATACAGTTCAATTATTTACTGACTACTCTATATTGGATTTCTTCAGAAGAGAAAAAGGACTGAACTATCTGATTTGCTTTAGTCTTTTCTGTAATCTCCTGGATTTTTTCCAGAAAGAGTTAGGTGGCATATTTGGAGGCAAGCTTGTTCTTGCTGCCTTGTTTCCTATCTACCTTTTTCAAGCTGAAAGTATGTTCAATTAAGCTATGTTACACCATCCAATCGTTGGCAGTTAGGTCTTGGATGGTGTGCAGTTTGTTTTAACAACCAGTGTTTGAGGCCAGACCATTATTCCAGGCCAGCACAGACATGCTTCTCATTAGCCCATCTATTTTAAAGGGAAACACGCTGTATGCTGAGCTAACTGAATTTCCACTTACTGAAGTTTGCAGCAAAACCAGCCTGAAAATGGCCTTGAGGGGACCTCACTTCAGATTTTATTAAAGTTCATCAACTGCATATTATGCAGATGCATAAAAATAGATTAACAACCATAAAAGAATGACTCATGTTTATTACCTTGAAGAGTAATTGCATAAAACTAAAAAAGATGAAGCATTGCTGACCCTTAATAAAGTTGAAGAGAACTACTTCCTCTGTCAAGCACGGCAAAAATAGAATTTGGGGAGAATGCCACATTATATCTACTGAGCTATTATACAAAATTTTACTGATGATTTTAAGGAAATGAGAGTTAAAATTAAATTGAGGAAAAAATGATCTTACTTCCAGAACCTTTTGTCTTTTGTGACTGAAAACTGAGTGACATGCTAATTATCTTATAGCAAATGGCCAAGTGCTTATGGACAATGAAGTCCAATCCAAAAGGAAACCAGGGTGCAAACATCCTCATGTCTGCTTATAGGTGTTATGGGCTGCATTGTGTCCTCTCCACCAGTGCAAATTTATATGGTTAAATCCTAATCTTCATTACCTCAGAATTTGACTGTGTTTGGAGACAGTCTTTATAGAGATAATTAAGTTACAGTGAGGTCATTAGGGTGGGTCCTAAGTTAAATGACTGGCCCTAATCCAATAAGAGGAGGAAATTTGGACACACACACACAGAAGGAACAATATATGAAGACACAGGAAAAGATAGCCATCTACAAGCCAAGAAGAGAGGCTTGGAACAAAAAATTTTCTTTTTCCCATAGCTCTCAGAAGAAACCAATCCTGCTGACATCTTTATCTCAGACTGTCAGCCACCAGAACTGAGTCAATAAATTTCTTTTATCTTAGCTACTCGGTATGTGTTAATTTGTTAGGGCAGCCCTAGGACACTAAATGAGAACACCTGAAAATTAGTTTCCATCTGCCAATCACTTGCTCCCAGCTTTTGAGAGTAGGTTTAGGCCCTGCCCACTGCTCATATTCTCTTGGAACAAGGAAAAGAAAAATGGAGGCTTTTGCATATCACTTGAAGAGAATCTTCTAATTGAGCAAATCATGCTACATGTAGCATGGATGAGATTGTTACACAGCAAAATACTGTTTTCTAGTAATTTAAATGTTTAGCAATTATAAATTGTTGAATATAAATGTGTTGTCCTTTTATGTTGACATAGTTTTATAATAATTTCACAACAAGTTCACTAGTGGTTTTAATTTGAAAGCAGCCAAAATGAATTCATTTATTATTGTGCAGATATTGGTTTTCTGATGACAAGCTAGTGAACTCATCAGATCTTAGTTTTTAGATCCAAGAATATGGGCTAATGTATTATGAGATGCCTTTCTTTGGGGCTCAGTTTGTGTCAGAGAAGGTGCTCAGATTCACAGGTAGAGCTAGGCAGTGCATCAGATTCCGAGTTACGGCAGTGCTCAGACATTCTTTAATGAATAAGCCGTCCTTTCTGTGTCTGCTTTGCGTGGCCCTGTTTTGTGTCTGTCATCTGGAAGACCCTCTAAAGAGTTAGAAACAGGATAAAGACCAGTGTTTTAATGAGGTTTTTTTTTTTTTTTTTTTTTTTTTTTTCCTGCTGTGACCAAAAGACCTGTTGAGAGCACTCAGAGGCGGAAAACTTTGGGGCTTACGGTGTTAGAGGTCTCAGTCCATACATGGCTGACTCCATTGCCACTCCAGGGCAAAAAGTGTGGCAAAGGAAAATGGCTCAGGACTAGGAAGGAGGGAAGAGGAGAGAGAGAGAGCGGCAGCTAGAGCTCCTCAGACCATGGACAAAATATGAACCCCAAAGGCATGCCCCCAAAGGGATTAATGCCTTGATCAGGTTAAGATTGTCATAATCCAATCATTTCCCCTCTAAACTTTCTTGCATTGTTTCACATATGAGTATTTGCAGATACCTTATGCCTAAACTATAGTCACCAGTCTTGCCTGCTTATATCTGAAGGTGTGTAGTTGATTGTTGAGTGTCTTTCCAAAGCGCATGTTCACCCAGAATATCAGGATTATTTGGAAATAAACCATCCTGGATTAAGGTGGGTCTTAAATCCAGTAACTTTAACCTCAAAGGAAAGGACACAAATGCATGCACACAAGGAAGAAGACCACATGAAGAAAGTCGGACTAGAGTTAGTTTGTCAGAAATCCAGAAACTTGTGGGGCCACCAGGAGTTGGAAGAGGCAAGGAAGCATTCCTCCCTAGAGTCTTTCAGGTACATGGACTCCTGACACCTTGATTTAAGAATTCTAGCCTCCAGAACTGTGAGATATTGTTCTGAGCTACTTTATTTGCTGTTCCATGTTATGATAATCCTAAAGTAATACAGCACGATTATGACGAATTTCCTCTGGTGCTGGCTCTTATCTTTCAATGACCAGCAAAAATAATTCCAGGAATGTTTCTCTTTCCATGCTCTGTGGTAATTGTGATGTTAACCTGATGGAATACCACTACAGGCTGATTTGGTTTAATCAAAATTCAACTTTTCAAAATTGATAAAAGAATTTAAGAAGAGAGAGAAAGGAGAAAACTGATAATTTCAATGGTGTTATCAAATACAAAATGAACTTCGGATTTTAAATATAAATCTGTGATTCCCTATCTAGGCTCTGCAGGCCTCTTGGTCATCTATTTAATAAGAAGGTTCTTACACAGGAACAAATTAACATACCTGTGAGCAACCAAAGAGACAATGGTCTATTCCAGTACTGAGGTAGGATGGTCTGCTGCACCGAAATCAGTCATTACTGTGAAATCCTGGTATGAGGTATCACTGAAGTATCTCTTATCTAGAGGAAGTATGTTGTAGACACCTGAAACCTCAGATAGTAGCAAACTCTACACATGTTGTGATTTCACTTATATTCCCTACAGTATTGCCACCTCAAACCAGAGTTACTCTTTTTCCATAGCTTCTGCCTTCGTGCCTTCTTTGCATTATTACTTTTATGTTTTGGTAAAATTACTTAATAACGTGTTACTTATACAAAAACACTGTCATACTGCAACAGTCAATTGGATAACTGAGGTAGCTACTAAATGGCTAGCTAACGGGCGGGTAGTGTATACATTGTGAATGCATTGGACAAAGGGATGATTCATGCCCCCGAAGAGACAGAATGGGATAGTGGGAGATTTCATAAGGATACTCAGAAAGCACACAATTTAAAACCATGAATTGCTTATTTCTGGAATTTCCATTTAATATTTTTGGATGGAAATTAACCGAGGGTAACTGAATTGAGGAAAACATAACTTCCGACAGGAGAGGATGAATGCACTATGCAGTCCAAGAGCTGACTCTCATGTTCTGAATGTACTCCATGAGCATTCAGATACTTATTTCCAAACTGATTGAAATGGTATAATCCTAAAATCCAGGCTCTATGGACTCTGCCACTGATGTTGGTAAAGATCAATAGTTTTATCCATGTTGCTACTGTATTATGAGAAGAAATGAAAAATGTAGGTTTTTTAAAATCACTTAAAAGTTGTACTTATTAAAAGTTTCTTTAAACTATTCTAAGCTATAATGTTTACAGGGGGAGATTGTGAGAAAATTCCTCATAAATGTGTGAAAAAGCTTACACTATAAAAGTTCTTACAAATTGTCTTATAATATTAAGCTTATGTTTTAATTTCCTTTTGTTCAGAGGTGAATAATTTTAGAGCATGTGCTTTGAAGAGTGTGTGTTGGCCCGGTGAAGGTAGCTGGCCTAATTATGACTCTTGAGAAGTCCCATTTCCTCTTCAGAGAGGCAAGTAAGGGTACCTACATGGGAATCTAAAGACGGACAAGAGGCAAAATTATCAGCATCTTCCAGAGGTTCTTTAAGAATACTTAATATGCAAATAGTATATCACTTTCTTAATGTATATAACATTGGATACTAATTCAATAACATTATTTGAAATCCAAGTATCTTGAGCTGGAGTATGTTCTACAGTTTACGGGATGCTTGACATTGGGGAAACTAATATCTTGAGGTCTCAAAGTAGCAGTTGCTCATGGAATTCTTATAAGAATGAGTAAGCTAGCTTTTATAAAGTGAATAGAAGAGGATCTGATGTATAATAGACTCTGATCAAATGAGATCTATTATTTTTCACCACAATTCACAAAAAAAGTGTATATATGCATGTTCATTATTTTAACTAATTTTTTTTTTTGTACTGGGGATTGAACCCAGGAATGCTTAACTGCTGAGCCACATCCCCAGCCCTTTAAAATTATTTCGAGATGGGTTCTTACTATGTTGCTTAGAGTCTCACTAAGTTGCTCTCCAGCTGCTGGGATTACAGTTGTGCACCACCATGCATGCTTGGTTTAACTAAATTTTTTAAAAATAATTTCAAAAATGATCACAAGTCATCAATAACAGATACATTTTCAAATACTCCTCTGCCTGGAATGATTTTTGGTTGGTGCTAGTAATTGCTGTTTTTGGACAATTTTGTTACATTGAATAATTTGGAGAACACAGAAAAATCTCTGGCAGAGTTCTTCACTCCCTGTCACTAGTATTTCCTTTTCTTCTGCGTGCATGAGTGCCTGAAATCCAAGTCTATGGAAAGTATGACCAGAGAGGAGAGGGACTGCAGCTGCCATCGCCCTCCACATGTCTCCTGAGCTCTTCTCCAGTGGCAGAGTACAGCGGTTGTGCAGTGTTAACGCTGTAGGTTCTAATCTATTCATTCTTCATTTCTTGTTGACAATCAGGAAGTCTTGTGAGTTGTTACCACCATCCTGGTCAGCGAGGACGAAAATTGCAGGCTGTGTTCAGGGCACAGCTAGTTTCTTGACTGCTTTTTCTCCTGTGAGAAAAGGCACTGGAGACAACTAAAGTGTTCAGAAGGCTTATAACAAATTATTTTCCACTTAGTAGTCCAAGTATTTTGGGTTCAGAAAAGTAATTAAAATAGTTTACTGGTAAAGAAAGGGAATTAGGTTGGATTAGGATACAAATTCAGTGTAATTTTCTCTGTTCTGCTGGTGGTGAGAAAGACAAGGAAAGAAGCTTAACGTGTGGCCACTGATGTTCCCACAACCTTCCCACATCCTGCATAAATATTTCTGCCATTCTGACATCTTAATTCTTAAAGACTGGTGAATACTGTGAGTTAATTAATAGTCTGTTGTTTTTATTTTTAGTATTTTTTTCTGTCTACTTAAGCAAACTCTATTGTTCTTGGAATGTTTCTGAGCACATCTTTTAAAAGACCTTGAATGACCCCTTACCTTGATCTTTCCTTTATATTGCTAAAACCATATTCATAGGAATTATGAAGAATATGAAAACATCCTATCATTTCATCATAATTGTCTTCAGAATAAAATGGTTCAAAAACAGGCATGCTTCTTCATGACATAATTTGAGGGCTGCGACATTGACTAGGCCCCATTTCGTAAATGGCAGAACTGAAATTCCAGCAGGTTCACTCTTGCCTTCTGATGCCTCTGAAAATAACTGAGTCAATATAATCAGAGGCAAATCAGAGTGGCATTAAGAAGACAGACTTACCATCTGTCAGATTAATGCTATATTCAATAGCCTAGGTGCTCTTTATTTTTTTATAGAATAATACCTTTGTTATTTTAGTAAGATGACTTTGCATTTACATAGCACATACTGTTATAAAATATCAAATATTCAATTTCCCTTAAATGGTTTCCTTGTTAATATCAAATATTCAGTTCATTTCCCTTAAATGGTTTCCTTGTTCAATGCATCCATAACAAAGAGGCATATGCTGCAGAGCAATAGATGCTTAAAAGAATCTGGGTGCGGGGGGCAGGCATGGTTCTGCAGGCCTGTAATCCCAGCTCCTTGGAGGCTGAAGCAGGAGGATTTCAGGCTCGAGGCCAACCTCAGCAATTTAATAGGGCCTCACAAGATTGCTTAGGGCCTTATCTCAAAAATAGAGTTGGGGAAGTGGTTCAGTGGTTGAGCGCAGTGGGTTCAATCCCCAGTAACCAAACTAATCAAAAACAAAAAAATGAATGTGGAGGAAAATGCATTAAGACTTCATCATATATTATATACACATTATTTTCTTCTTGGTCTTGGATGGTAGCACCTGCAACCCACAGCTAATGCTCTTTACAAGGTGCTTCCACATTCTGGGTGGCTTTGCCAAAGCACTATAGAGTTGTGGCTGTGACTTCCTTTATTCACTTTATATGTAACATACTATTCAGCTAATATAAAAATAGCTGGAGCAGTAGCTCAGTGGTTGCAGCACTTGTCTGGCATGTGAGGGTTAATGGGTTTGAACTCCAGTACCACGTACAAAACAAAGTGTCGGAGAAATGAAAGCCACATGAAAAACTAAATAAAATTGATTCTCTTTAAAATAAAAATAGAGCTGCAGAAACCCATTTTCTTCATAATCTGTCCCATATCCAAGCATCCATTTTGAAATAATATCTATGCCCAGTGTTCACATCTCTATCACAAATCACCCTCCCATTTATATTTTGTTTTATGAGGGCCAGGTTGAACCTGCACATACTACACATTTTCTCAATGCATCATAGTTACTGAAAGCTCCATGCTGTATAACTTTGTCAGGCTTTCCTTGTGATAAAAATTCAATGTGCTAACAATTAAATTTTCTCATTTCCTTCACCAAACAAAATGGTTTTGTGATTTTTTACACAGGGGTTTGCCATGCAAAGAAAGTAAGACCTTTCTTAATGGATCTTAAAATAATATTCAATGGTGAATAAAGATCCATGTTTTCTTTCTTGTATTAAGATATTTCCCCCTGCATTTGAACACTTGGAAGAAAGATGCTTACTATGCTTTTTGCCTTTTCTTCTGAGCCACAAAAGATTATTTTTAAGAAACAAATGGGATAAAGGGAATAATGGAGTCAAGTATTGTTGAGAGCTGGGGCATGAGCCACAGCTGCAAGCTGGGGTGCCTGGATTTCCTTGTATGTTTCCGTTTCCTGTTTCAAAGTGTGTATATCTACTTATTCTTTTTTATTACTAGTCAGGAAATGTCAGTAAGCGTGTGTTTGGCAAAGGGGAGTACAAGTTCGTCCCAGTGTGCTTTGGCTCTAAACAAGATTCTTACTAGATTCCCAGTGCACGAGACTGCTGACAGGATGTGGAGGAAAAAGTCAATGGTCTTAAGCAGTCAAGATTGTATTAATCAGGATTTTTTTCCCATAGTTTCTGGTGTCAGAGTCCAACTCAAATTAGCATGAGCAAATAAGGGTGGTTTATTGGTTCTACTAACCTAAGTGCAGGTAGCATAGGCAGAGAGTGGGCCTGTGGGCAACAGACCTTGGAGGACAGGCCATTACCTTCTCCTTTCTGGGAGAGGGGGATTGTGTTCATTTTTTTTTTTTTACTGATGCAGATGGGTTTTTCTCCAGGTGTTGCAGGAAGATCAAACTCACATTTCTCCAGTTTTGTAATTTGAGAAGGTAGTTCTTTATCTTCTCCCTTCTAGTTAGTAAATTCCTCGGTGCTGTTTACTGAGTCATTTACTCACACCTCCTAATTTCCTGGTTTCCAACGGAAAGAGAATAAACAGTAATAAGTGTTAGGACAACCAAGACCACTCCAAAATGAAGCACTGCTTACAAAACAGGCTTACTCCTTCATCAAATTTAAGTTTTATAACCACTTGTTCTTCTACAGTATAAGCCCAACGTGTGTATTTACCCAGTTTCATAGAGGAAGAAAGCCATCCCTTGACAAAGAGGGAGACGGTTTGGTAGGACTTTTCTCTTGAAAGTAGACCTTATGACCCTAACTTTGAATGGCATGAAGGAGAAAGAGACCACTGTTTCCTAGACGTCCATAAGACAGGCAACATGGTCAGATGAAGGACTCTTCTTTTTAAGAGTAGTGATCCCACCACATGGTCCAATGACTATCGAGCTCTGATGAATTAAAGTAGCCATTCTTGTGCTGGGGTTGGAGGTGCATACCTGTAATCTCAGCAACTTGGGAGGCTCAAGTAGGAGGATGGCAAATTTGAAGCCAACCTGGGCAACTTAATGGGACCCTGTCTCAAAAAAAAAAAAAAAAATTGAAAGGTCTGGGGACATAGCTCAGTGGTAGAATACCCCTAGGTCCAATCCCCTGATCACTAATAATAATAGCAATAGGTAGTCATTCCTCCTGTGTTACAGAGGCACGTAACCGCTCTCTCCAACATCATGTCATGTGGGCGTAGAGATTCCTTCTCCTTTAGAATTCTGGGAGGAGGGAGAAACATTCCTTCTTTCCCTTCAGAAAGAGTCCTGATCAGTACATGTCAGGTCACATGCTTATTCCTCAGTCTCTCACTGGGAACGGGGGAATGAGGTACTGTGCTATACCCTATCTGGGACAAATGCACATACTAGTGGCTGAATGAGTGCAAGAGGAATTTTGCCACACATAGAGCAGAGGGAGGTTTTTAGTTCAAACAGGACCACTGTTTGGAGCCATATAATCTCTGTGATGTGGATATAAGGACAGGGTAGACTGCTGATTCAGAAATTTTGATGAGAAGTCAAGACATGGTAGATACCAGATACAAAGTAAATGAGAGGCAGGCCATACACAAAATCACCAAAGAAAACCTGCAAAAACTAGTTCCACAACTTTTACTCCCATTCAATGCTTTAGCAGTAGAAAAATCTAGAAAACCTAGCAAGGAGAAGACTTGTGAGGCAATTTCTTTGGGGAGAGCTCTTGTCTTGTTGCGAGTGCACTGTCACCCCCTTCTCTGCCCCTACCACAAAGTAGGATAGATAAGAACATTCATATTCAAAGTTGTGGGCATATTTGTGTCACCAGCTGCCTGGTGAGTTGTCCTGCAATAAGGATGGACTGATAGAGACAAAGTCCCTGGTGTTTAGAGAATTAGTAGTTGTATAAGAGGGCTGATATGGATTTATGAAATCCAGGTTTTAGGTATAGTAGCTCCCCCACTTATCAGCATGAATAAATACCAAGCCCCCCAGGGTGCCTGGAATTGTGGATAAGATGAAACTTTATTTATACTCTGCTTGTACTTATATATACATATCTCTGATATAATTTAATTTATAAAATAGGCACAGTAAGGGTTAACAATTATAACCATATAGTATGTTATGTGAATGTTGTCTTTCTCTCAAAATAGGAACTTTCCACTTAATATTTTCAGATTGCAGTTGACTATGAGCAATTGAAGCTGAGAAAATAGAGCTATAGAGAGTGAGAAGTACTGTATACCATCTGTAATAGGGACTTTGGCCTGGTGGTGTTTCCTCCAGAGGGTTAAAGGCCACAAAAGTGAGAGTTTATGTGGGATGGGTGTTGAGAAACCAGGCAGGTAGGTAGGATCAGATGTCTGTCTGAAGATGCCATGAGAGTTGAAGGCAGACAGGTGGTTGGCTTGTGCCCCTCCCTGCAGGAGGATGATACATCTCTGTTCTGGTGCACTCTGTGGCCAATAGACCCCTCCATGGTAGGGGTCTTTCAGGTATAGACATATGAGAGCCACACACGCTCTGGGTTCTTTTTCTCTGATACTGATCTTAGAAGCATGCATTGTTATGTGGAGACTTCATGAACTTGTCTTTGAACAACTACAGAGGGCAGAACCTGCTTGTTCACCCTTGAGGATGCAATGTTGAGTGAACAGAAAATATATTTTGCGTTTTGAGTCACTAATCTTTAGAAGCCATTTTTTATTGCCATATAATCAACATTATCCTAACTCTACAAGGCACCTAAAGTGGATGCCTCCAGAGAACCCTGAGAAACACCCCTGAAACCCAGATTTAAACATCTCTCAGACAGAGTTAGGTTGGGTATCAGCCAATTAAGAATTTCCTCTCTCATCCCTCATCACCCCATGTATGTCTCCATTATAGAAAAGAGTGGGGAGAGGATAGACATCCACTGGGGTCTTTTGTTTAGTCAATTCAAAATAAAAATAAGCCATACATATTTGTATAATCCTGGTATAATAATTTCAAAGTATATTCTTCAACTGAACCAAAGAATTATAGGTTAGGAAGAAACCTTAGCCAACATCTATTTTAGTTCCATTTTATTCCTTTTTTCCAAGTTTCTGAGCTGAAGTCACAAGAGGCTCCATTACATTTTTTATTATCACCTAGCTAATTCATCTGATACTCTAACCAACTGTCTGGCATTGCTAGGGGATTTCATTTATCTTCATTTTCTAAATAATCTGGTTTAAAATATTTTGGAGGTTTTAGACAACAGTCTCAGTTTTGGATGAAGAAACAGTGAGGTGAATTGGCTCAAATGCAGGGTTACGAACAGAATTGGCAGGGGAAACCCAGGTTTTCTGATTTTTAATTCTGGAGTTCTTTCCATTCTACATAGGTGCAATTAATCCTTCCTGTCACATTAGACTCCCAAATTGAGGTCTAAACTGTGTGCCCTGTAGTTTAGGCTTACAACACATATCTCGTGGCCAGTAGAGTTTGACAGGAAAAATAAATGATGGGCTTTGTCTAAGTTGGCAAAAAGAATGAGTAGCCTCAGCTGTTAGGAAAGAACTTTGGGTCTAACCAGAGACAGAGATTTAGGAGAGTAGTCATTTGACCCGAAGAACACTGGGCTTGTAGCTGAAGGACAATTCAGTGCCTTGAGGTAGTGCTTAAAGTTTCTGGTTTTGTACCCTTTGTACCAAACACTTGGAGGGAAAGGAGCTAGGTCACAGTTTCTTGATGAAGGCAAGAGGGTAAGTTGTGAGGAGGCCCCATTTGGTACGTAGAACGTGCTTGTTTCTGCCCTTCTACGTACAGAGAGTATTGCTTGACCAGTAGAAAAGAGCATTTTGAGCACGTGGGTTACTCTGATATTGATCGTGACCAGTGCATATTCCACAAGACTCTAGGTACAGAGAATGGATTGGAAGGCATCAGACACTCTATATCACATATGGGATCCACAGCAACTAAGGAGTAAGGCAGTCATATGGGAATTTGGGAATGGAAGTTTGTGTGCACAGTACGTACCACCTTACCGTCTTCCAATTTGGTACAAAAGAAGAGGTTTGGGAAGATTGTAGTCCTAATAATTCAGTAACAGAAGAGACTCACAGAACCACAATGCCTTCTTCTCAATGTTTGCTCAGCATGGAGTATAGAAATCGCTAGAAGTACTGGGCATGTGGTAAAATAAACACATGGTCAGAGGTGGGTGAGCAAGGCAGAATTTACTTCAGCCAAAGAGTGAAAAGAAATGCATGCAGAAACAGGAAAACTGGGGGTTTTATTTCCTACCTGATGTAATGCTTCCCTTCACTCTGACTAGAGTTGCTCAGGGGTACAGTCTAGGTCTTTGGCTAAGGTAAGGTAAAGGTGGGTACAGATAGGAAGTACGCAGTGACTGAGAGAGGGGGTGTCACCAGAAATGGGTAGGCATGTATCAGTAGAGGTCACCAGAAAGGGAAGGGCATGTACCAGGAGTTGTCCCTGGAAAGGGGTGGTTGTATACAGGGGAGGGAGTTACCATCATAAAGGGAAGATTTAAAAATGGAGGTAGGCTATATTGCATTAGAGTCTTTAACTTTGACAGAAAAGAAAAATATAAATCTTACAGAACCCTCTAGGGATGTTGATGTGAATGGTGTACTGATGTGGATAATGGCGATGAAATATTTATTTGCATACATGAGAGGAAATTTTACTTAACATTCATTTTTAAATAATCTTACCATTTTCTTTCACGGAATATTGAGAGGCTGAGATGAACACTCAGGAAATAATAATTATTTGTATATCTCATATAGATGTATTTTTCAAATATGCATGTTTCATTTTTATTTAGAAATTTATAAATGGTAATTTAAATCTATGTATTTGCCAACAACTTTTTTTTTTTATTCGTTCAACATAGTCTTACATAAGGAGAGAATTGTTGCCACATAATCATGATCACAGGCAGAATGACAGAGCAAGCCAAGGCTGATGCCAGTTCACGATTTCTCCCCTTTGGGTCCCCCCGCCCCCGATCCTGTGTTTCCCCTCCTTTACCCCCGTGTTAGTTGGGCTTCTTGTGGAAGTCAAAGATTCCCCACTGGGTTGATAACCACCCTACTCCTTCCCTGCAGCTGCCTTGATGTCCCTCTTATTCCTACCTTCCCTCCCTTCATCTTCCAGCATCATAGGCAAGGATCCCCCAGTTCATGTAAAAATTCATCCATGTTGAGGTTATTATTAGCCAAGTTTCAGTCTGTTTCTGATTGTATTCTAGCTTACATATGAGAGAAAATATTTGGCTCTTGAGTCTGAGTTTGGGATATTTAAATCAGCATATTTTTTTTCCATCTACATCTATTCAGCTGTAAATACCATGATATCATTTTCTCTAATAACAGGGTAAAATTCCATTGTATATATGTGCCACAGTTTTTGAATCCATTCCTCCAGTGAGGGACATCTGGGTCGCACAGTTTAGCTATAATAAATTGAGCTACTAAAAACATTGATGAAGCTGTATCTTTGTAACATGCTGATTCTTTTGGAAAAATACCCAGAAGTGGGATAGCTGGGTCATAAGGTGGTTCCAGGCCTAGTTTTCTAAGGAGTCTCCACACTGCTTTCCAGAGTGGCTGAACAAATTTACAGTCCCACTAACAGTGTGAAAGTGTTCCTCTCTTCCCACAACCCCTCCAGCATCTGTCATTGTTTGTATTCTTCATATTTGCCACTCTGACAGGAGTGAGGTGGAATCTCAGTGAAATTTTGATTTGCATTTCTTTGATTGCTAGTGATGTAGAGCATTTTCTCCTTTATTGGCTTTTTGGACTTCCTCCATTGAGAAATTTCTATTTAGCTTCCTAGTTCATATTTTGATTGGATTGTTTGTGGTTTTGGTATTCAGTGTTTTGAGTTCTTTGTATATTTTGGATATTAGCCCTCTGTCTGAGATGTAGCAGGCAAAGATTTTCTCCCATTCTGTAGGTTTTTTCTTGATACTCTTGACTAATTCTTTGGCTGAGCAGAAGCTTTTTGCTTTAATGGCATCCCATTCATTTGTTCTTGCCTTTAGTTCTTGCACTTTGTGAGTCTTGTTAAGGAAGGTGGTGCTGACACCTGTCTTGTGTAGTCATGATCCTATTTTTTTCTTCAAGTAGTTGTATAGTTGCTGGTTTAATTTCCAGATCCTTGAACCATTTTGATTTAATTCTTGTGCAGGGTGAGAGGTAAGGATCCAATTTCAGTTGTCTGCATGTGGCTGTCCAGTTTGTCCATCATTTGTTGAAAAGGCTGTCCTCCTTCCACACTATGCTTTTTCTCCCTTTATCAAATATCAGATGGTTAAAGATTTGAGGGCTTGTCTTGGTACCTTCCATTCTGTTCCTTTGGTCTTCAATTATGTTTTTTTTTAATTTTTAATTTTGAGCAACCTTACAAGATTTTAACAAAAAAATATAAAATGTGTATAAAATATGCATATATTCTGGATATTGCAATTATCCCCAGGAGTGCCCCCCCATTACCCTCCCTTATCCCTCCCTTCCCCTTCCCATTATAACTCTAAAAAAAGTATTAGATTGTAAAGCATTACATCTTCAATTATGTTTTGATACTAATACAAAGCTGTTTTTGTTACTATATTCCTACAGTATAATTTCAGGTCAGAAATTGTGACACCACCTGCTTTCTCTTTCTTGCTTATTAATGTTTTGGCTATTCTGGGCCTTCTGTTAGTCCATATGAATTTGAGAATTGCGTTTTCTATATCCTTGAAAAATATCATTGGTATCTTGATGGGGATTGCATTGAATCTGTCTAGGGCTTTTGATAAAATTGCCATTTTGATTATATTCTACCTAATCAACAACATGGAATGTTTCACCATCTATTCAGGTCTTCTGCAATTTCTTTTTTTAATGTTTGATAGTTTTAATTGTAGAGGTCTTTTATATCCTTTGTTAGATTGATGCCCAAGTTGTATGGGTTTTTTTGTTTTGTTTTGTTTTTTGAGGAGATTATGAATGGGACAACTTCTTGATTTATTTTTCAGTGGATTTGTTGTTGGAGTATAGGAAAGCTAATGATTTATTGGTTTTCATCTTATAGCCAGCAGCTTTGCTGAAATCATTTATAAACTCTAGCAGTCTTCTGGTGGACCTTATTGGGTCTTCTAGGTATAGGATCATGTCATCGGCAAATAGATACCTTGATTTCCTCTTGTCCTATTCAAATTCCCTTCTCTTGTCTGATAGCTCTGGCTAGGGTTTCAAGGACTGTATTGAATAAGAGAGGTGAAAGTAGACATCCTTCTCTTGTTCTTCAATTCAGAGGAAATGTTTATAGTGTTTCTCCATTAAGCATAATGTTGGCCATGGGTCTGTCATAAATGGCTCTTACAAAATTAAAGTATTTTCCTTTGATCTCTATCTTCTCCAGACTTTTGAGTATAAATGGGTGCTGAATTTTATCAAAGGTTTTTTCCTCATCAATTGAAATGTTTGTGATGTTTATTTTTAATTCTGTTTAAGTGGTGAATTACATTTATTGATTTGTGTATGCTGAACCAGCCCTGCTTTCCTGGAATGCAACCCACTTAATCATGATGTATTATCGTTTTGATGTATTTTTGGATCTAGTTAGCTAGAATTTTAATAAGGATTTTTGTGTCTATGTTCATCCAGGAAATTGGTCTGTATTTTTCTTTTCTTGATGTGTCTTTGTTGGGTTTTGGTATCAGGTTTATATTTGCTTCCTAAAAAGTATTTGGAAGGGTTCCAACCCTTTTAATTTCATGGAAAAGCTTGTAGAGGATTGGTGTTAATTCTTCTGTAAAGATCTAATAGAATTCTGCCATGAATCCATCAGGTCCTGGGCTTTTCTTTTTTGGAAGACCTTTTCATTGCCTGTTTTGATTTCACTACCTGAGATTGGTTTAGAATTTCAATGTTTTCCTGTGTTAATTTGGGAATGTCATATGTGGCAAGATATTTGTCCATTTCTCCCAGAATATCAAACTGGGAACAGTATAATTTTTCAAAATAAGTTCTGATAATCTTCTGGATTTTGGTTGAGTCAGTGGTGGTATCTCCATTTTCATCTTTGATTTTGTTGATTTGCTTTACTTCGTTCTTTTGGTGAGGTTGGCAAGGGGTCTGTCGATCCTGTTTATTCAAAGAACCAACTCTTTGTTTTGTTGATAATTTGTATTGGTTTTTTGTTCTCAATTTCATTGATTTCAGCTCTGATCTTAGTTATTTACTGTCTATTAGGTTTGGTATTAGATTTTTCCTCTTTTTGTAGGAATTTGAGTTGGAACATAAGTCTATTAATTTGTGTCCTTTCCTGATTTTTGATGAAGGCATTCAGTGCTATAAATTTACCTCCTAAGAATGCTTTCATGCTGTCCCAGAGATTTTGATACATTGTTTCATCATTCTTGTTTCCAAGAATTTCTTGCTTTGTTTACATTACCTCTTTTATCCATTCTTTAAGAGGGTATTATTTAATTTCCAAGTATTTGTGTATTTTCTGTTTTTCTTGCTGTTAATTGATAAGATCATACCATTGTGGTCTGACAGGATTCATGGGGCTATATATAAATTTTTAAAATTGTTAAGGTTAGCTATGTGGACTAGGCTGTGGTCTGCTTTGGAGAAGGATCTGTGAGATGCTGAGAAACAGGTAAACTCAGCTGATTGGAATGGAATATTCTGTAAATGTCTGTTAAGTCCAGTTAATTTATAAAGTTGTTTAGGTTAGAGATATCTTTTTTTTTTTTTTTTGCTTTGATCTGTCTGTTGTTGATAATGGTGTATGAAACTCCCCCAGTATTGTGTTGAGATGAGGGGTTTAACGTCCTTGAGTACTTTTTCCATATATTTCGGAGTGTTGTAATTGGGGCATAAATATTAACTATTATTATGTCTTCTTGATTAATTATTCCTTTTACTATGGTATAGTGACCTCCTTTCTCCTTTCTGACTAATTTTGATCAAAATTAACTTTATTGGATATAAGGATCGCAACACTAGCTTACTTTTAAGGCCACAAACCTGGTATACATTTTGGTAACCTTTCATCTTCAGTCTGTGTCTGTTTTTGAGGTGTGTGAGATGTGTCTCCTGTGGGTAGTATATTGTTGGATATTGTTTTTTGATCCAGAACCCAATCTTGTCTTTTGATTAGGTCATTGAGTCCATTCACATTCAGAGTGAGAATAGATATGAGAATCTGGGTCCCTGATATTGTGCCTATTGCTGTGTTTTGTGCCATCTTGGATATCTTTTAGTGTGTTTTGTGATAATTTCTTCTGTTTAAGAGTTTTGGAAGTTGTTTGCATATTCCTCTGAAGTATGTCCTTGAGAATTTTCTGTAGCACAGGCTTTGTGTTCATGTACCTTGCTGGCTTGAATTTATCATTGAAGTATTTAATTTCTCCATTACTTTTAAAGCTGAGTTTTGCAGGTAGATTATCTGTGGCTGAAAACTGTTTTCTTTCAAAATTTGAAAAACATCATTCCATGCTCTCCTGGCCTTTGTATGATCTGAGAAATCCATAGTTATCCTAATTGGTCTGCCTCTGAATGTGATTTAGTGTTTTTTTCTCTTGTTGCTTTAAGGATCCTTTCTTTAATTTCTGTTATTCATTTTATAAAGGATGTATCTTGGTGAATTTCTCATTTGGTTAGGTTGTACTATATGCATCTTGAATTTGATTTTCTAGATCAATTCTGATATGGGGAAAATTCTGTTTGCAATTTCAGAATATCCATAATGCCCCTTTTTTGTTGTTCAATGTTTACTTGGGTTCCTATTACTCTCATGTTATTTATTATCTTGTCAAATACCACTTGGAAGTTCTGATCATGTACAATAAAGCTTCTTGTCTGTCCTCCTTGAACTCAACATTGCTCAGCCTATCTTCATTGTATGATGTTTGTTCTTTGAGACCTGAGGTTCTATTTTCTACTGAGTTTACTCTGGTATTAGTATCTTCCAATGAGCTTTTGATTTGGTTGATAGTATTTTGCTATTTTAAGAGTTCTACTACAACTCTTTTCAGAATGTCTAGCACTTTATATATGTGGTCTCTCATTTCCTGAAATTGCTTTTTTATCTGTTTCCTTAAATCTTCTTTGAATTCTTTGATTGAATTTCTAATCATATTGTTGATACATTTTTCTAGGTTTTCATCTAGGACCCTGACCATGGCTTCCTTGGATGGAGAGATACGGGGTTGAGGTGTGGAGGATTGTTTCCTTTTTTTCCCTCATTTTCAATTACAGGGAGTATTTTGAGGTCTGAGACTGAATAATTTTCTTGGGGGCTTTGTTGATGATATCGGAGTTTTTTATCTCTTATTTGGGCTGGGGTACAATTTGGGTAGCACAATTCAATGACTAGTACCCCAATCTGTGCAGTATTCTGGACCTTTAGATTTTCCAATATCTCAGGGATTAGAGGATAGAAGTCAATAAGGGCAGTCAATGCATACAACAGATAATGTTGACTATAGCTGTTACAGTGTTGATTAGCACCTATAGGAGCAATTGGATTAGCAGTTTTCTTCCTTGATAGCTCTCACACTATACTTTGTTAGGAAGCAAACACTCATTCTCAAGTATGGTGTTCACTTCAGTTTACCAGCACCTCTGTAGGTGAGGGAAAAAAGTCTAGAGAGCAAAGGGAAGGTAGTGTGGAACTTGTGAATTAGGATGTAGAGCTACAAGCTAGTTGAGATTATGTAAGCTGTTCTGCTAAAAATAAGGAAAAGATAGAAATGGGATGAGAGTGGGGTAATGACTTTGAGGGAGTATGAGAGAGATCGGAATACAGTTTAGGAATTGACAGAGTAAAGGGAAGAAGGGGTTAGTAAAGACTTGGGGGTCTTTTCAGCCCAAAGAGACTGAGGACTAGTTTGCAATATTGAAGTCTGCCACAGGTTGAACCCCAGCAATATGGACACAGCAGACAAATAAAACAAATCACAGCAACAGTAAAATAACAATCAACCACACAAACAGACCAAAAAAAAATACATTAAAGAGAACCAATTCCAATTATTACCACCACTGAGGTAAAAATGTACTGTGGTGGGAATATATGTTCATAACTGACTTCTAGGTGGAGTTACTTCCCAGTTGAGTTTGTTGGAGGGAATGAATTTTGGTGATCTTAGCTGACAGATTCCCAGGAGCCTCCCAGTAATTTTCTCCTATAGAGGGGTTGCAAACCTTCACCTTCCCTGCTTCCTGTGAGAACAGACTTCGGACCACCCAAGTTGCACTCTTGGGCAGTTTAGTGTCTGCCTGCCCAAACTATTGTCGCACTTCAACTGGGGACCCAGGAGCTGATGGAAGTCTTGTGGATCCTAGTGCAGCTGTAAGGGACCCTTGCTAATCCAAGGAGAGTGGCTAGCCTGAACTGAGTTTACCTGGGACCATTATTGACCCACTTTTGGGTGTCTTGAGGTCCCCACTTGCTCTAAGAGATGATGTGTGGGGCAGTCACAACCCCAGCAAGGGGAGGCAGGCGTGAAGGAGACACCAACCCAGCCAGACCAGTGTTTGTGGAGGTCTCCAATGCAACCAGTAGGGGTTGTGGAAGCACAGTCCTACTTGGAGTGCCCACAATGTATAGAACCACTTCTGTTTACAGAATTCAGGGTCTGAAAGTAGAGGAAAGCATTGGATCTAGGCTTCCCCTTCTATTCATAAGTCCTTGAGGCTGATGCTAGCCTCTGCCCTGCCTGAGAGTTTCAGGCATATCTATTGGACCTGCAGGCCAAAAGCCCCCCAGGCAGTTTAGGTCCTGTTGAGAAGAATCCTGGTCGCTGACTCCACTTGAGATTGCGTGTGTAACTGGTTGGGCAGGAAGCCTTTAAATGCAGTTGTCAGACCAGTGGAGAGGGTCTGCCAGGCCCACTCTTGGGACCTGGAGCTGCTCTTCCAGACTGCATTCTCTATTCCACTCTGTAGCTGGTGGTTTGGGGTTCACTGTTCTGGGAGGTTTCAAAATGGTGGTGCCGCTCTGCTGCTTCACTCGATCAGATTCAGGGGACTCTAATTTGTGTGCATTAAAGCAGTCCCTCATTTCCTGGCTATGCCACAGTCCCAGGGCACTGGAGTCCCTCGCCCAGGCTCCACTGAGTACTCATCACTGCTGTGTCTGAGTTTAAGTGTGTGCAGCTTCCTCCCCTCTAGGGCAAATTCCAAGCCACTGCCTGCTGGGTAGTTGGTGCTGGAAAATTATTATTTGGGATTTCCTGTACTTTCAGCTTGTCCACAGCTGTGTCACTAAACTTCCTTCCTTGGATAGTAATGAATTTGGGGAGAAATTTTGCTGTCCACTCACCTCACAGGCTCTTCTCCCACTGTCAGTGTCCCACATTCTTAGAAAGATTTTTTCATTCAGCTCTACTATGGCTTGCCATGATGAATCTCTGCCAACACTTTTCAAAATATTTACATTTGTGTGCAAAGCCATGCTGCTGAAACAAATATATTAAGTGTTCTATTATAGCCTGTTAAAACTCTATGGGACCATCAAAAACGAAATATATGTTGCAGTCACCAGAAGGCATCATAAGATTGTTTAAATTAAACTTGTTGCTTCCTACTTGAAGGGGGGATAACACAAATATAATCAGATGGGTCATTTTATATTTTAATGAACAAAATTTTATTTTATTTTTTTTCCCACATTTATTAGAAGTATATTGCGATACAGGATACAGATAAGGAGGAAACATTGTCAAAACTGTAGCAATCATTGTGTATAAACTTTGATAACCAGGGGTAATGCTAACACATCGATAAGCTACTATGGGTTTCATCTAATGCAGTTTCCCCCAGAAGAACTCATGTGTTAAATGGGTATCTAGT
>PVKS010019805.1:0-37817 GCA_004027875.1 Aplodontia rufa
CTGAGAGTGGAGCGAGAGTTACAGGCCTGGACCATCGACCTTGACAAGTGACGTGGCAGACAGGTTTGTGAACACTGGAATTGGAAGGAAACCTTGCAGGCAGAGGCTTGCACATGTGACTACTACATAATTACCAGAAGAGGGTAATACCTCCGCACCCGGCTGCAGGCTCCAGAGCCCCTAGTGCTCATTTACTAATCAGCGAGCGCTCCACACGCAACACGCAGCCCTAGGACTCAGATTTGCCCCAAAGCAAAATTTATTGGCGCACTCTTGCTATTTCTCCAAAAGATCAATTTAAACATACCAGGGATTATTACACTCCTTCAACTAATCGGCTGAACCATTAGATATTGTAGTAGTCAGATTTCTGTGACTAGGTCAAAATACCTGAGACAACCAACTTATATGGAATAAAGATTTGTTCTGGCTCATGGTTTCAGAGGTTCAAGTCCATGACTGCTTGGCTCTGCCGCTTTTGGATCTGTGGTGAAACACAGCATCATGAAAAAAGTGTGTGACACAGGAAAATGGCTCACCTATGGTGTCCAGGAAGCAAAAACAGGGAAAAGGCCAGGGTCCCAATATCCCCTTCAGGGGCACACCCCCAGTGACCTAATCCTGTCAGTAGACCCCACCTCCTAGAGTTCCACCACCTTTCAATAGCACCGCAGGCTGCCAATCAAACCTTTACTACATGGGTCTTTGGAGGCCACTCTAGATCCAAACCCTAGCATGTATAAAATCTCCAAATTCTTAATTCTGGTGTACCTGAAAAGAAAAATCCAACCCTGCTACTAGGAGCAGGGACGAAGGCATACTGGTAGAGGACAGCAGCTTTTAAGAGCCCACCAATCTATCACATGTCACACATTAGTTGTGCTCCTACTATATCAAACATGCACTCCCCCTTTGGGCCACCAACTTCATAAAGAATCTTGAGGAGCAGACACAAAAGAACGGCTCATAAATATGTTTCGATGTTTCAGGACCTGAGCTTAAACGTTCTCACAATCACACCAGGTTCAGAGCAATGAAGAATCAATATAGGTGCTTCACCAATAAGAAACATCTTTCACAAAGTGTCTCTAACGGAAAGGCAAATACCGGTGCACAGATTATAGAGAGATATCCACTGAACAACAGCTATGTCACAAAGAAATAGTAAAGCCATCGCCCGTGAGCAAACTCCTCACAAAGCCGTACTTCAGATTTTGACAACAATGTGGCCATGTCATGTGTTGTCTGGTGAGTCCGTGTCTTCCAGTACATGTTCCAGCAAATATATAGACAGTGTCTGCTAATGTAAAGGCCTAGCTTAAGTATTTGCATAATATATTTTGCCTTATGCAAACACCTTGCAAACTTTTGTGCTGCAGTTTTATCTTTCTTGCATGATGTGAATCTTGTGCTTTTCATACACTTTATGATAAATAGAAATTGCTGGGGCTGGCATGGTGGCTCAGCGGTTACAGTGCTTGCCTGATATGCATAAGGACGTGGGTTCAAACCCCAGCATCACATACGCAATGAAGTGTTGGAGCAATGAAAACCAGGTGAAAAACTAAGTAAAACTGATTCTCTTTTTCTTTCTCTCTCACTGTCCCTCTCTCTTATAAAAAAAAATTGCCTTTGTAAAAAGCCAGTAGCTTTATACACATTAAAAGTTGCAAAACCCAACTGAATTAAGAATATTAAAATTGTATTGAGGGGGTGATCACATATTTTTTTTAATAAGGAAGAATTAACTTTTACATTGTCATTATTTGCAGAGGAATCAAATTATAAAAGCACTGAAGAATGGTCATTTCTGTCACTATAGTCTTTAACTTGCTTACTAATTGAAGATGCAGTCCATTTAACCTGCACCAAATCAGTTTATGATTATATCTCAGCCATAGGGTAAAGTAGTCAGTGCCTCCCTTCCCTCTCAATTACAAGTGGTGTGTGTGCATGCATGAGTGTGTGTGGAGAGAGAGAGAAGGAGACAGACAGAAAGACAGTGAGAGGGGAAATGTGCTAACCACCACTGGGAAATGTTTACACCAAAAGGCAATGATTTAGCTGAGAAGGCTTTAAGAATTTATCACTGGGCCCTAAAAGAGGTCTGCAGCCAAGACGAGAGGCAGGAGAGAACTATCTAGAGCTAGAATGATAAATAAATGGATGCATTAAGCTAATTGGAATCATTGTCCTACTGCCGGAAAATTCAGTCACAATTTGAAAAGGATGTAATGTCCATGGCTTTGGACTGGAATTGAATGTATCAGTGTGAACTCATGATTTCATTGAATGAATGGATAGAAAGTAATAGAAAGACAGAAGAGAAGCAAAAGTTTCTATGTGTTTCTTTTAAAACATACATGTGTGCAAGATAAAACATACAGTAGCAAGATACTGCATAAGATATTTGGATAAGCTATACTGCATGCCTGTACAAAAACATAAATGTTTAATTATATTGTCAAATATACCAAAGAATAACAAGGGATGATAGGAAGGGAAGAGAAGGGGAAATGTTGGAACTGAGATAAAAATAAAGCAAGGTACATTCCAAGCATTTATAAGTATGTCACTGTCACTGTGTATACTACAGTCATGTATATTAAAAATGTTCTTCATAGGTATAAGAATTATGTCACTGTACTTGGGTTTTTTAGGAAAAATATAAGACCCAGAAGAAAGGCAAGGGATCAGGAACAGGAAGAGGGAGGTAGAGGGGTGTGGGGAGGGGGGTGATATTTAACAAATTGTATTGCTGAATTGCATGCATCTAGGAATATGACAACTACCCCCATCATTATGTACAACCATAATGCACTAATAAAAAATAAATAAAAAATACATATCTGTATCACTTATACGTACATCCTGGCTCTGTTCCCCAAGAGGGCCTGCGAGCATTGTTACCAGTAGCGTGGGTATTACCAAATGTCCAGATCTTGACTTCTCCAAGAAATGAGTGAATCTGGGCTGTGTCATGATGTGGAAGATGACCGTGGACCATCTTTTTATACCAAAAAGCAAAGAGATGTCCAAAGGATGACAGAGTTTGGATGTGAGGTGTTTCCCAAAAGTTCCTGAGTTAATGCAGGAATATTCAGAGGTAAAAGATTGGATTGTGAGAGCTGAAGTCTAATCAGTCCATCCTAGCTTGAAAAGATTACTGAGTGGGTGTACTGGAGGTGGGCATGACTGGAGGAGGCAGGTCACTGAGGATGTGCCCGGGAAGGGTTCATCTTCCTTGTGGCCCCTTCTCCTTCCCCTTTCTGCTTCCTGGCCACCAGGAACAGAGCCACTTTCCTCCACCGTGCCCTTCTGCCATGATGCTCTGCCTCACTTTAGGTCCGGAGCAATGGAGTCAGCCAACCATGGATGGAACTTCTGAAACTGTGAGTGCAAAACAAACTTTTCCTCCTCTCACTTGTTCTTGTCAGGTATTTTGGTCATAGAAAGAACTGACTAACACTGTGGAGTATCTAGCAGCCAGTTTGATGGAGTCTCCTATACCCCAAAATGAGACAATGATCATCAAACAAATATCAATACTGCCACATTGTATCTAGGAAGCCACAGCAATATAAATTAGTGAATAAATAAATGGGCAGAAAAGCAAGTATTTTCATACAGTAGAAAAATCAAATAATAAATATAGAGATAGCTGAATTAGAAATCACTATTTGCAATCAATTAATAACTCAAGCAAGAAACAAATCGCAACACTAAAGCCAAGGGATGAAATTTGAAAGAAACAAAAAGATATTTACATAAGCTCAGACTTACTCTCCAAAAAATACTTGGTAGTTGTAAAGGGGGATATTGTAACTTTATACTAAAGACATTCAGCAAATACCACCTTATTCAAGTGATCTAAGTTAGCATCACCAGTGCTGTGACAAATCAATGCCACATGTCACTTGATGGATTGCACTGGGGGAAACACAGCATTGCTGCTATGATATCAGAGCCAAAAATGCAAAGCCCAAGTCCAATCATGAAGAAGCAACAACACCCAAATTCAAGATCATCCTACAGAAGCACAGGCCTGTGCTTTTCAAGTGTCAAGGTCATTGAAGAATATGTGACGATGCGATGCTTTGCTAGAGACTCAACTGACACATTGATAAAGACAATCCATGATCCATGATTAGATCATTTTTCTACAACAGACATTAATGAGGCAGTTAGCAAAACTTGAATGAAACTCTGGGTGAAAGGACTTAACAATTTCTATGTAAATCTGAAGACACCTTAAACAACATGGAAATGAATGAAGAGGTGTGGCAGAAGTTCCTGGCCATGTGGATTGGGAAGAACATATGGGAGGGAGAGAGGGGGAGAGTGTGTGTTCACCCAGCAGGTCACGTCTCCCTTTAGAGGGACACTGTGACTATTGATAAACCATAATATCGGGGTTGGGGATTTAGTTCAGTGTCAGAGCCCTTGCCTAGCACGCACAAGGCCCCAAGTTCAGTCCTCAGCCCTGAAAAAAAAATAAATAAATAAATCATAATATCATTGATTATCCCACTGGGACAATACTGTTCTTCCTTGATATCTTAAGAGTCTGATTTATAAAAACATAAACAATAACTGGCTTGAGTAACAGAGAAATTACACTTCGAATTCATTTGTCACAGTGATTTTTAGTAGGAACAGAAACTGTTGCTAGCATTTAGGTAAAAATTTATTTGTAAATAACATTACTCTTAAATTTTATCATATATTTTGAAAGCATAAATTTTTTAAAATTAAATTTTATGATACCTATTTTTTGAAGTCCAATTTAAAAATTCATGAAATAGCTCACTGGAAGCAGAATCAAATGTGACATCAAAGCCCATGAAGATTTATAATCATAATAAAACCATAGGCAAATAATTGGTTCCAACAGCCCATCAAATCTCTCATTGGCACCATGTTGAAAGATCACCTAAATTTATAATTTTGCATGGATTATCTTACAAAGTCAAAAAAAAGTTTCCTTTTAAATGTCATGAAATCAATTTGGGAAGAATTTTTTTTCTGAGACAATAGACACATAAACTTGCATCACAAATGGACCGAAGAATGCAATTGAAATATGAAAATAATATATAAACCATATATAAACAATAAATGAAAAAACCACAGTACGGAAACAAAAACACACGGATTCCCCCAAGGCCAAGTCAAATACTAAGAAATAAAAGTGCGCATCTTTAGTATTTCACAAAAACAAGAACATGAAAATAGGCATGCTGTAAAGATCTTACTGTATTATAAGAACCATATTTAAAAACACATCCCTGGGTGGGGAAGATTAGCCACAGAAATGAAATCTATCTTCTTTATTAAAAAAATAAAAGAAAAAGCAGGGGCTGGAGCGGTTGCTCAGTGGTTACAGCGCTAGCCCAGCATGCGCAAGTATGACGGTACAAACCCCAGCACCATGTACACAATGAAATGTCAGAGCAATGAAAGCTACATGAAAAACTAAATATAATTGATTCTCTCTTTCCCTCTCTCTCCCTCTTTCACTCTCTCTCTCTCTTAAAACACACACACACACACCACACACACACAGAGCATTATGAAGGAAGTTAAGGTGAAAAGAAATTTAGAATCGGAAAATGTTCTCTTCTCTACCTGGAGGATGCATCCATGCTAGATGCAGGGCATCTGCAAGAAGGATGAAGTAGACATCATAAAATCCAGGGGATGACACCATCGGCTTCCTTACCAAGGCTATTTTCAGAAGATGAGAATGAGGTCTGCCTTAGTAGTCTAGCAGGGTCACACATTTCCCCTGTCTGTGGCACATCTCACACTAGAACCCGGAAGGCAGGTCTGGCACATTAGGATGGAGACATTCCCAATCGTCCATCAGTAGGGAAGATTTCTCAAGGAAGCCATAGGGAGACCAGGCTAAGTTTTTAGGTGGTGCTGTTGGCGAGACAGCAGCAAGTCTATACTTATTAAGTCCAGAAATAAAGACAAACTCTGGTGAGGGTGGTAGTTGAGGGCTGGATATTAAGTATAGCAGCACTAGTGGAATGGTGAACCTTTAGCCGAAGGTTTCACAGAAAGAACCAAGAGAAAACTTGGTAAGTCACAATTATCTTCCCTCCAACATCAGTTTAACAAAACTTTTGAGAGTCACTCTTTAGCACTCAGTGATTAAACTTTCCAAGTGCCTGAGGCACAAGGATTGTTTTTTGAGTGTTTTAGCCCCTTCGTTCTTTTTTAAACTTCAATTATTACTTCAAACATTGAAAATGGCATGAAAATGAACATTACGCAACTGAAGTATAAAACAAACATTATACCCTGGTCTCAGGTTCCTGGAAATAGGGAAGAAGGCACGCCTGGCACTTGTACCATTCTTTTCTAGGATTTCTTTGGAATGAGAGATGACCCTCCAACACTTAGCAACCAACAGTTGCTAAGTGTACCAAAAAGTACACTCAAAGATGAAGAGCTGACTGTATGAGGACAGGCAGGTGACTTTCCCTCTTGGGAACGACTCACAGTGTGCTGCTCTGCCTTGGAGGCCACAGGCACCCATTCAGATGATTCAGTTTGAGCCCTGCATTCACAAAAGACTCCCAATTAGGCATTGGATGATATCTGTAAATTACATTCTCCAATAGTCCCCCACTATCTGAGGGTTTTTTTTTTATTTCTATGGTTTCAGTTACCCAAGGACAAGTGTGAACTAAATACATTAAATTGAAAATTCTAAAAAATAAGTAATTCATAAGTTTCAAATAACTTGTATTACAGTGTAGTGTTACAATTGTTCTATTTTATTAGTAGTTGTTGCTCTCAGTTTCTTACTATGCTTAATCCAGCAAGCCCTAGGGTTTAAGTTCTGTAAGTACTTCAATGAAATTCACACAGGTAAATTAAAATAGGTTGGAAATCATAATCTAGAGCATATATGTTATTATATTAACCAATATTAATTATTATAGTTATTATTATAGCATAATTATATTCTTATTCTCTTATAATTATATTATGTGTTATATACTATATGTAAGTTTTTGTAGGTATTCCACATCTGGAACACTGGGACGAAACACGTTAATTTGCAAATTAGACTTTAGTATTAGAAGCTATGTATGGGGGGAAAAACAATGTTACAGGGATCAGACTTTTATGTAGTTTCCGGAATCCATTGGAAGTCTTAAAACATAACCCCAAAATAAGGGCAGAAAAATCAAATAGTAGGGTCATTTTACCTATGTATGCATTTTTAAAATATAGAGCATTAATGAATTAAAATAATCACTTTTAGAATGCCAAATGTTTGCAAGCCAGTTTTCCCTTTTTATGTGCTGGAATCCTTAAGAATTGAAGTGCTTGAGGCCTTAATGCCCACAGGAGGCCCCGGGAGATCATCCTAGCAGAGAAAAACAGATCTCACAGGCTGACTTGTCCTTCACCCCGAAGTCCAGCACAAACACTTCTCTTTCGACATTTTAGATAGGCAAAGGAGGGAAATACCAATTCTACATTTGCTGAAAAGTAACAATTGTCATTACATCGTAGTATATTTCCAAAGCGGTCTCATAATTATTGCATTCATTAAAGAACAAGTTTTTCTGAGAAAATAAGCCAGATGTTCTTGAAAATAGTTTGGATTGTGTTTGTGATGGTTCTTTCTTCTTGGCATTGATAGGCTATTGCTTTCTCTTGTACTAAGCTGATGCTCATTAGATGTATATTTCAGAAAATGTAGAACAGCTAATGCAGAACAGCTCACATTCTTTTTTTTAAGAGAGAGGGAAAGAGAGAGAAAAAGAGAGAATCATTTTATTTGTTTTTCATGTGGCTTTTGTTGCTGTGACATTTCCTCTTGTATGTGGTGCTGGGGTTCGAACTCGTGTACCTGTGCATGCCAGGCAAGCACCGCAACCTCTGAGCCACCGCTCCAGCCCCCACATTCTTGACTTTCCTCCTTCTTCCTTTTCTCAGAACTTGTTTTCCATTGAATTTTCTCCAATTGTCTGAGATATCTTTAATCCCTTATGACATTATAATATCATGGTTACACCTAGCTGATTTCCAAATATTCATGAATTTGAATTTTCCACTCCACCTTCAAGATTCATTAATTGCCTCTTCCCTTTCACTTTCTGGACTCATAGTTTTGAACCTACTTAAAACATTGGATTTCCCAAATATTTATGACTTTCTTAGGTTGACATAATAATCGTCAGCATTATACGTCTGTACACTCAATACTCTATTGACAAACAGTTATGGTAATGAGGGTTTATGTATCTCTACAATTAAGATTTAACCTGAAAAGCCGAGTTTCATTTATCGTCAAGGAAGTATTTGCTTACAATGATCGACTTTTCAGGATATTGGTGATGGGCACAAGCCTGGATTCTGACTGTACTGGTTCAAATCTCACCTTAAAGTTTTAGTGGCCAAAAACTATACACTTTACTCAGTACACCTGAGAAAGTTTCTGACTTCTATGTCTCCATGTCTTCACTGAGAAAATACAGATACTGAAAGTGCTCACGTCATAAGTCAGTTTTTTTTTTTTTGAGAGAGAGAGAGAGAGAGGGACAGTGAGAAAGAAAGAGAGAATCAAATTTTTTAAAAAAAAAATTTCATGTGGCTTTCATTGCTCGGGTTCAAACCTGCATCCTTGCACATGCCAAGCAAGCTCCATAACTGCTGAGCCACTGCTCCAGCCCCCATAAAGCAGTCTTGAGGAACAGAATGAGATGCAATACCTTGAATGAGATGCAATATTCAAGATAGAGCAACATCTCATAAACTGTTATTACCATCATTCTTAGATTTCGGCATGAGCTCCTGCTAATAGCTAAAAAAAATTACCCTCTGAAATATTCTAAAATGTGCAGTTCCTGGGCTATTTCAGGACTGGCCAAGAAAGAAAAGAATCACCTCAATATGATGCCTTCTAATTGAAGTGAGGAAATGGTTACCTCAGTGTCTTACTATAATTCTCCACAAGGTGGCACCAGTCACCCCCCAGTCCCATTACAGACCGTCTTGAAAGGGCAGAAGAATCCCGACTTGTGCTGTTTCATTTTAAGGAATTTTTCTGCTTTAAGTAACATGTCAAGTAATTCACCTGCTCTCTCCACCAGTCCTGTAGTTATAGGAAGCAAACAATATTTCTAGAACAGGTTCTTAGTATAGGTCAGTATGGTCGTTCTAGTGAGACTATATCTAAGGTGCTTCTTTCTTCCGTAACAAGAAAATGTAAAGGAAAAAAAAAAGTTGAGCTGGAGCGGTGGCTCAGTGGTTACAGAGCTTGCCTGGCATGTGCAAGTACACGAGTTGAAACCCCAGCACCACGTACACAACCAAGTCTTGGAGCAATGAAGGCCACATGAGAAACTGAATAAAAAATTGATTCTCTCTCTCTTTCTATTTTAAAAAAAGAAAAAAAGGGAAAAAGTCTCATAAAAATTATAAGATCTAATTCTACTGTGCTATTAAAGAGTATGATATCATGACATTTGTAGCCAAATGGATGGAGATGGAAAAAAATTCTGCTGCGTGAAATATCCCAAACTCAGAGACCAAGGGCTGAATGTTTTCTCTCATATGTGGAAGCTAGAATACAATCAGAAACAGACTAATAGTTGGTTAAGCTAATAATAACCTCAACATGGGTGAATTATTACATGAGCAAGGGGAACCTTGCCTATGACGCTGGGGGAGGAAGGATGGGGAATAGGAGGGTCATCAAGGCAGCTGCAGGGTGGGAGTCAGGGGATTATCAACCCAGTGGGGAACCTTTGACTTCCACGAGAAGCCCAACTAACATGGGGGTAAAGTAGGGGAAACACTGGATTGGGGGGAACCCAAAGCGGGGATACCAAGGACTGGCATCAGCCTCGGCTTGCTCTGTCATTATGCATGTCTTCGCCATCTGTGGCAACGATTCCCTCCTAACTGTAAGACCATGATGAATGAAAAATAAATAAATAAATGCCCTAAAAAAAGATTTAGTAAAGAAGTCAAAAAGAATATTCCTCAGCCATTCACTACTAGTTGTGACCATTTGCAGGGAAAGTGTGAAATGCAAGACGTATGTGTAAAGAAACTAAGTCCCTTACTATATTGAGTAATAATAGATGTTACTAATACACGTAGTTTGGGGGGGGTGAAGGATAAAGCATATGGGAATTCATTATCTTTCCACAGTGGCAAAACTTAATTCCAGACCAGACACACCATTTTTAGGTCAGCAATAATCTTGACATATTACACATTTGAAAACTCCCAGAAATTAATGAAGATTAATTATACCTCATAATAATGCATCACGTGAGTGAAAATATTCATTTGCCAGCCCTAGGTCTAATTCTCAGAAGAGTAACACATTTTTTTTTAAAGAGGGAGATGTGGGGGTTGGAGTGTTCATTCCAATTTGAAGTTCAAAGTTTTCTACAACAATTCCACCAAATTTATAGTGGATCTGCTCTCATGCTCCATAGATTTGTCCAGGCAGAAGATAGAGCACACCCGGAATGTCTCCAACAAGGACACACAAGAGCCAGGTGAGGGTGAAGGCTCAGGACAGCGACAGTCCTCCCGGGAAAAACCACACTCTGTCTCTACTTGTCTGCCTGCTCATTCTCTGAGCTGTTCCTGGCTCAGAATAGAGCTCCAAATGTGCCTTTGGAATTCTTCCTCTAGGACTTTGCGTCTGACCCTCCTTCTCATGTCACTTGTGAACGCCCCATTGGAAACAGATTCTGAGAACCTGTCGGACACATTTAAACTGAAAATCACCGTGGGGGTGGGCAGGGAGAAAACGTTCACAGAAGACTCTGAGAAGGAGAAGTAGCAACATTTAAAAATACGTTTGCAATTAAAACTCGTCCCAACTATTTCCTGCATGATATTGAGCAAGGTTGACTTTAGCAAGTAACGTTTATAAAAATTGTCAGATTGAGATATCCAAAAATCAACACTAAATGGGAAAAAAAAGCCTTCCCACAGTGCAATGGTATCAGAATCCAGGCGACAGTTTTGCTAGGTAAATTCCCGAATTCGTCAACTGACACCACAAGGCAAGGCCCAGAGCAGCCCCTTGCAGAAACTTCAGGATAAACTAGGCCTTCTCCTGAAGCTCTAAGGAAATCCAAACTGCTGTTTTAACAGGTCATTAAAGTTCGGACACTGTACTGCAAGAAGTATATCTGGTAGTTAGGTATACATCAGGAACAAATAGTTTTCATTAAATATTTTTTGTTTTATTTATTTATTTATTTATTTTGTTTCTTGCTTGTTATTTATTTATTTTTCCGTTCTGTCCATCTCCAACACACCAGAGCTCTATGGGGGAAAAAAAAAAGCCCTGGAAAGTCAGACTTCTGTTTTCGCCTGGAAGACACACAAGCTTTAAAAAGGCACCGCGGCCAAGTATTTGTTCCCAGGCCTGTTTTCCTCATGCAGAGTCCCCTTTGCACGTCAGTGCAGGGCGGCTGTTGACAGCCTTGAGCTTTCATGATGCAGAAGTGCAGGCCAGCAGGTGCAGAGGGAGACACATGTGCCCCAGGCCATCAGCAGTTCCTTCCTGTCCTCATCCCTTCTGACTCTGGGTCTTCTGTGGCCGCCACACACTCTTCTGCTCTGAGCAATGCCACACTCTGCTCTATCTGGAGGAAGCTTAGGAGCCAGGCGTGACAGGGAGCACCTCTACGTGAGCCACATGTGCTCAGTCCGAGGATACTGGCCTCAGAACCGTGTGCACCAGCTTCTAAGAGCTATTTTTATTTTTTGGACTAGTGGGGATATCATCTCTTGCTTCACATAGCCAGCATAGCTCTCTTGTGTAAATATGGTTTACTAATAAGCTAATGCAATGTTCCCTGATTCTTTGAAAGGAAAAAGGTTCAAAAACACAAAATCCCCCTTTCTTCCAAGTCAGTCTTTCCTGCTGGGAATGGGGATTGTTCTGTTCCCTTTGTATCTATTGATCTTTCCAATTCTAGATTTTTAGGAGGCTCACATCACTCCACTTTTACAAAACAAGTGGAAAAGGAGGGGCAATGTGACCATGGAAGGCTGCACATCAGGCTGTTTGTCCCGCGTGGCAGAGGATTTACACAGCCCTGCTCATGTCCCTGGTCACCTGTGATAGTCCAGGAAATAGCTGCACCCTGGCGAAAGCACACCTAGGGTGACAGAATGGGGCAGAACAAATAGGCATATGTAAGGGGCAAGCAACAGCTCTGCCTCCATCAGCACCAGAGAAGGAGATTAAGCAGCAAAAGTAGCATTTGCAGCTGGGCACAGTAGCTCACGCCCGTAAGTCCAGCAATTTAGGAGGCTGAGGCAGGAGGATCACAAGTTCAAAGCCAGCCTCAGTAATTAAGTGAGGCCCTAAGAAACTTTGCAAGGATCTGTCTCAAAATGAAAAATATAAAGGGCTGGTGATGTGATTCAGTGGTTAAGTGCTCCTGGAGTCAATCCCTGGAATTAAAAAAAAAAAAAAGTAGCTTTTGCTTTCATTAACACATCTGTGCCTGAAGCAGGTGATCAGGTGCAGGTCTCATCCTTTGAATTACAAGGTGTCTAAGTCATCTCATCACCCCAAGAGGCTAATACGGCAATTGGCTGAGGTGCAGCAGCTCTCCAACACCCAGCAAGAGGCTAATACGGCAATTGGCTGAGGTGCAGCAGCTCTCCAACACCCAGTTGAGAGACCGTCCACCTCTATGGTCATCCCAGACTGCCATTCCAGAAAAGATGATTTCAAGTATGGCAGAAAAGCATTTGTACCCTGATATGCTGGTCAAAATATCCACTTCTAGTTTTGATGCTTGTCCTTCAACATCAGGGACTTGGAAGGCCAGTGTCTTTATCCTTTCTTGCTCACTTTGACATTTTCCTCACACATTCAAGATGTGTGCACATGGCAATTTGTGTTAATGTAACAATTGGGGATATCAGCTGTACGATGATTTTCTCTATAAACCCAAATGTCTGGACTGCCTTGCCTACCCATTCTATCTCCTTCTGCAACTCTCCTGTCCTTATCAGATATCCAGAAAGGGTTTGACACTTTTCCTTGGACAGCTGATGACAAGAGTCAACTCGTTCGTGTCATAGTTCTCAATGAGCCCACCTGAAAACAAATCGTAGAGGTTGTATTCAGGCTGGTTGAGGCTCTGTGATAGGTCACTGAAACATAAGCTTGGGATTGTAATGTTGTGACAATGACCACATGCTCTGTGCAGAGCTGACCCTCCCCAGGAAACATGGGGCCTCCCTGGCCTGAGGAAGGAGCTGCCTAGTTCAGGGCGTGGCAGCACCTGTCCTCCAAGCCTGGCCTCAGCCTGTTGGCCCAGCACAGGCGGGGAATACCAAGAGCCCTCCCTTTGTTCCCCCCAACAGCTGTGACATCAGCATCATTTGCCAAGCACGGAATGCCCCCAAACAGTCATCTTGCTGATGGTAAAGAGTCTTTCTAAGTGCACACACTCTGAAATGACCATTTGGAATCTGGCCGTGCCCTTCCCTAAGGCCATCTGCCTAAATAAAGAATGTCCAGTCTTGTTTGTGGCATTGATGAAGCAGCCACAGGCACCCTGAGCCCGCGCTGCACTTGTTCCTAACTGCTCAGCAGAGTACAAGGCTGGCATGGAGCAGGCACGGGAGACAGGCGGGCAATGACCAGGCAAACTCTGAAAGAATGAGATTTAGGTATTCTTTGAGATACCTTTATTTTGAAAATTTAAAATCTAACCAAACAAAACATTAAAAATTCAATTCTAATTTAGCTCAGTAAATGACAATCTGCAAAGTTCCATATTAAATGTTGCACAGAAAAAGAACTTGGCTGGTTGACACACCTAGCAGAAGAAAACACTCCATTTTTCCCTCATCTTTCCCTAAGATTACATGGAATCTTCCATCTTCAGTTTTAAAATATAAGATACCTATCCTCAGTACCAGGGATTGTTAATAATACAGTTGTAAGATTTCAAAAATTCTTCTGCCGATAGGTGTTGAGGGATGATTTATTGGTGCCATAACTGCTTTATAAGATTGTTTAATGGAAGAAATTGCTAGTGGACAATGAACTTTAGTTATCCCTAAGCACATGATTTCCTGCCCCAAATGATACAATGAACAGTAATATTTTATCTTATGCAACAGAATCTCTCTCTCTCTCTGCTCTTACAAAACAAATGATCAGACACACACAACATAGAATTATATCATCAAGGAAATTAAAAATCGAATTTAAAGAAAGTATTCTCATAATCATCTAGTTTACTGGCTTTCGAAATGGGATACAAGAACCCCCAAGGTACTGCAAAACTTCCAGAGGTCATTTGTATGAAGCCCAAGGACAGGGAACCCTTTGGATATGCAACAGAATAAAGAAAATCCACTGGTTCTGTGCTTATTGTTATGTAAGTACATATCAAGTACTTAGTCTTCCTCCAAGTTCTCAGCCAAGTCTAATTCTTTGGATATATGACTTTCTTGAATAAATTATAAAGTGGAAAAATAACCAAAAAATTTTATTTTTCAAAAATACTAGATACATACACACGCAAAATTATCTAATTAAACACAGGATCAAAGCATTTATGAGTTTAAAACAACTACGCAACCTATGACATGTTACTACTATTGCTATTACATATCCCTTTTAAAAATGAACTGAGATTTTTAAAAAAAAAAAAAACAAAAGAAGAACAGAAAGAGAGAGAGAGGAGAATCAATTTTATTTAGTTTTTCATGTGGCCCTATTGCTCCGACACTCTGTTGTGCATGTGGTGCTGGAGTTCAAACCCATGTCCCTGCGCAGGCCAGGTAAGCACCACAACCATGGACCACTGCTTCAGCCCCATGAACTGAGATTTTAAAAGCAATGCAAGGGTGGGTGTGGCTAAATGGCAGAGCACACACCTAGAGCATGTGTGACCCTGGGCTCAGTCCTTAGCACTGCCAAAAATTTTTTTAAAAATTTTTAAAAAATCTTTAGAAAGAAGGACAGCAAGGAAGGAAATAAATAATTATTCACACATTGTTAGGCAAATGTATTTATTTCTAGGAAGGCAAAAATATGCACTCTAACTAGAATTTTGTATGAGTCAAGGATGGAATGTGATTTCGAGGAGAAAAACTATCTGTCAAAGGAGATGCTAGGGGATATGTAATGGGTTTGATCTTATGTAATTGTGAATTAAAGCAGAGAGATTATAAATTTTGAGATAAAAGTGAAAGAAGTCACACATGAAGGCCACCGATGAGTGATTGTGGGGAGGATCTGGGGGAAAGCAGACCCTCAGTTACAGAAGGAAAGCAGTTGTCTTCTCAGGGCGGGCAGGGAGCGAGGAGATGTAAGCACAGGGCTGAAAATGTTCTGAAACCAGAAGGGGAAATCTGTGCACCAGTCTGTATTGTAACAAGGCTGAATTATACTCTTCAAAATGGCCAAGGGTATGAAATGTGATTTCCACCTCAACCAAAAAGGGTCATTGAAAAGCTACAAGACCCAATGGGTAAAGCCAGTGAAAGGAAATAATCAGTTAAACAGCTCTTCTCAGAGTGATTTGTTTTTCTTTTAGCTTTTACAGAGGAACCATATCTGATGATTCTTTTTACTTCCTCTGCAGAATTAAGCACCATATCACGTAAAGGGTTTCTAAGGGACCATTGATTGAGTGACGACGGGCAGTCTCACGAGCTGTCTTTCCAAAGATTATAAAGATAGCAAAGGTACCTACTCTGTTCTCATCACCTGTCACTACAATCTCCATAGAACTGTCCTGTTCTTCAGATCTGATGCCATTATACAGCACAGTAAGGGACAATTTGGTCCCCGTAACACTGGAGTTCCATCAGCTGTTCTAGAACTGCTATTTATTATTTTTATTTTGTTTACAAATACCATTCTTGTGCTTATATTTTCATGACTGTGGTCTGGTTTTTCTTCCTAATTGATTGAAAAAGGCTTAAAATTCACAAGACTCGGCTATTCCATTATTTTTCTGTTTGTATGATGATTGTTGTAGTGGGAATTAGAAGAACTTGTTGGAAAGTCAGCTAACGTAAATCCAGGTTTTTCGCAGAAAAGGATGCATTTAGATACTGCAGGTAAACCACAATTAAGAAAATCGAGTGGCAATAAGGTGGAAAAAACTGTTTACCTATGATAAATAAATCATAATGGTATCCTTTTCAAAAATACCATCAAGGAGTTATCTTTTTAAGAAAATATAGAAATTTACCTATACCCTAACATATTGTGACCTGTATTGTTTTACAGATAGGAAATTAATAGGGGAAAGAGAGATGAAAACCTCCTACTGACCTCTCCTCTCTGAACTTCAGTGTCTTCAGAGTTATCTTTTTAAGAAAATATAGAAATTTACCTATACCCTAACATATTGTGACCTGTATTGTTTTACAGATAGGAAATTAATAGGGGAAAGAGAGATGAAAACCTCCTACTGACCTCTCCCCTCTGAACCTCAGTGTCTTCATTATTAATGATGGCACAGTGGTAAAGATTGTCACAATGGTTATTTGTGACAATCTTTGCCCATGCAAAACAGACACTCTGGAAAGCGTCAGACATATAATAAGCACCCAAGAATTATTGCACATGAATATTGTTGTCTTACTATTACTAGAAGACCAGAATCTAAACCTAAATCTAGAAATGGAAAGGACAAAGATACAGATTAAAATCCAAGGCCAGAAATCCTCCCCAATTTGCACTGTACATACCTGCAGCAATGTAGGTGCCTCCCCCGACTTTATAGAGAAAGTGGCTGGCAAAGGGGGCCGCGCAGATGATTAGAAAGCTGGCAGTCACCACAGTGACTATGCCCAGGAGCATCAGGACTGCCCAGAATCCACGGTAAACTGGAGACCCCAGGAGAAAAGGAAGAAAGAAAACACACTTAGATTGTGGACACAGAAGGCTGTCATAAGGTAAGTTTCATAGCTAGATGGAATGCCAGGTGATGATCCTGAATTCTCCTAAACAGGACTTCTTACCAGGTGACCTTGGACTCAGTGACATCCATGACCTTCAATAACTCATGTGTTTGGAATGTGCACCACACACACATTGTATACCACAGGAGCTGATTTTCCTGAATCAGTTTCCCCATTTTAGTAGCAGAGACATGTAAAGTTCCAGACCAAGTTCTCCTGAGGAAGAGCCAACTGGTACTTACACACGAGTGTTTCCCAGCAAATGTATACAGGCTTGAAAAGACAGTTGCATTACAAACACTGCCTAAGCTATTTGCACAGAAATGATTCTTTGAAAGCTGATAATCATCACCTCCAACCCCTAACTAAAAAGTACACTTCTATTGAGCTGATAACTCAATTGGAAAAATACTAAAGCAATTAAAAAAACCAACAAAACAAAAAAAAATGCTTGTACTACTATTTTCCAATAAAATCTGAAATTTTATATCAGATATACTTAAGAAATACCACGTTGTGTTAAGATTTATATTTAGAAAGTGTCAAACTGAGACTCTCTGGAGTCTCATGGCCAAGGACCAGCAAGGCCAAGAGAATGGATGCAGCCATTGATAAACAGATTGTGGGCTTGGACATACGCAGTGATCAAATGAAAAGGAATTCTCGTAATCATTTTTGAGCTGGGTAATTACGAATCTATTAAGCAAATTCGTCATTTCCCTAAGGCTAAAACAAGAAAATGAATTCTTGTTAGTGTAAAGGGAGAAAAGCTCAGTGAAACATATTAGTCAAATTATAATTTAAGAGAAAATGGAATCTTCATAGCAAAGTGAAGATTTTTTTTTTCTCAACACTCTTGCCTTAAAGAAGAAATATAACAATCATCTGGAATCTTCAAGAACAGAGGATGGCAAGATCAAACTTGAGAAGAGCGGTCCTCAAAGCTAATGGGAACGGAAGGCTGGAGTTTTCATGTGGTTTTCTTAGACCTCAAGACAGGACCAAAAGGTCAGCATTCACCGCATTCCCCAGTGCTTCCAGCCATGCTGCGTTAACAGCATCTGCAGCTGTTTCCAGACTCAGCAAGGAGCAGGGTAAAGAAGAGACGGTTGGCCTTCCACATGCATGAGCTCTGCATGTGAGGGTTTAACCAGCCTCACACTAAAAGGTACTTGAAAAACACAAGCATGTCTGTAATGAACTGCAGGGGACAGTTTTTCCTTGTCCTTGTTCCCTAAATGATACAGCATAAGAACTACTTATATAGCATCTACATTGTATTTTATATTATGAGCCACCTAGAGAGGGTTTAAATACAAGGGAGGATGTGCAGAGGCTTTGTGAAAACACTCTGTCCTTTCATATAGTGGACTTGAGTATCCACAGGATCCAAGCAGTCCTGGCACAGATCTCTGGTGGATACCAAGGGGCAAGGGTATCAATGGCAGCTTTGAGCACTGGAAATGAGAGCAGCAGAGTATGGGACAAACATTTGAATGTCCTCCCCTACCAGACTTTACCAGTGATGAATCTCACATTTTCTCATTTTTCATTCACTTCCCTTACAAAGTGGTTGGAGCTGTCTATCACGTGGCGGGTTCTGTGCCAAGTGCTAGGGGGAGAAACACTACTATAAGGCACTCCAAGGGATAAGGATCTCATTTTGTCATTCTGCTGATCACAACCAAAGCTGAGAATCACCAACAACCGTCGGAGGCCTCTAGAGGAACAAAGTTAGCCTTAAAGAAACACCAAGGTGGCTCAGAAGAGATTTCTGCATTTTGTTTTTTCTCTTTCTTCTTTTTTTTCTCCACCTGGATTTGGCCTGGAAAGGCAAGCCAAATTAGGAACTGTGTGAAAGTAGCAAATAGCAAACAAATAACATGAATAACTAGTCAAGTGCATCGTTAGGGACAGAGATTCAGGGAAAGGGACCCTTGCCAGCCAGAGTGGAGGATCTTCCCCCTTCCTTCTCCTAGTTCTGCCTCCAGGGCAGTTTCATAGGTAGATCTGAACCCCACTGAAGAAAAGATCAGTTAAGATGTCAAAAGGTGGTCTGACCCTTCGAGCAGAGGAACCAGGAGAAGGGACTATGCTGTGGTGACAGTGGAGGAGTCCTTGTGGCAGGCTGTCTCTTTTCTTTTGCTGATTAGTGCCATGGTCTGGAACTGCACCAGAGCACAGGAGGCCAAAACACTAAGAGAATTTAACCATTCTGGCCAGAGACGCTGGGAAAAGGACCCCTAGAAGTCACAGGATGTGAAGGAAACCATAAAGGGGACAGAGTTGCAGAAGAGACTTTGAAGTTCTATATTTGAACTTCCACAAGCACCAAGCAATATCGAGAACAGCAAGGGCGAAAAACAATGATCCAACATGAATCGAGTCCCAGAGACTTGTGGGACAACATCAAAATTCTCACATTCATGTCACTGGAGTCACTAAAGCAGAGGCAAATATTGCCTAAAAAAATACTCCAAATGTGTCAAAAGTCAAATTTATAGGAACAACAACAACAACAACAAAAACCCCCAAAGAGGGATAAATTCAAAGAAATTAACCCTGATTCATAAAAAGAAAATAACTGGGGGCTAGAGTGGTGGCTGAGTGGGTTATGGCACTTGCCTGGCATGCACAAAGATGAGGGTTCAAGCCCCTGCACCACATACACAACAAAGTGTCAGAGCAACAAAACCACATGAAAAACTAAATAAAATTGATTTGCACTCTCTCTCTCTCTTTCTCCAAAAATAAAATAAAATAACTGAAAATAACAAAGTCTTAAGAACAGCCAGAGGGGAAACTATGACATTCTACATACAGGGAACAGCAACGCTAATGACTGCGAATTTCTCAAGAATGCCCATTTTTTTTTTAAGGTGCTGAAAGAAACAATCAATCAACGTAAATTTCTGCAGGTAGTGACATCTTAGAGAAATAAGGGTGTAAAAAGCCATTTTTGATAAAGGAAAACAGGATTGGTCACCAGCACACCTGTTCTGTAAGAGACACTAAAGGAAGGTCTCAAGACTAAGGAAACCGGACACGAGTGCATACATGAAGCTTAAGAAATGAAAGAAGAGAAACAGAAACGGCTAGTATGTGTGTGAATAAAGCAGGCCATTTTTCTCCTCTTCATTTCTCTAAGAAACACTGGACTATTAAAATTTAGAAATGTTGCCAATAAAAAGTGGAAAAACATGGCTTTTGGAATCAGACTGACCTGAGTGCTTACCACACTCTTATCACTTAACCTTAGGCCAGTCACTGAAACTGTCTGAACCTCTGTCTCTTTTTCTGTACAATAGAGATGTTTACATCCATCATGTAGATCTATTGGAAACATTATTCAGAATGTAAAATATGAAGTAGGTAAAAAGAAACCAATGAATGATAATGCTTTTATTGTTGCTCTTATTAAAATTTCATCATCCCTACAAGCAGGTGATACTATGTTCCAAAACAGGAAGATGAACTAATTCCTTCAGAAAGCCTGGCATACGGTTTCTATGTTCCATTGAGATTGGGAAGTCTCTTTAAAGCATGACTTATAGTGCAATACAAAAGTTGTACTTGAGCACAGTGGACTACCAATACAGAAACATCCCCCAAATTTTCATATAATCTCCCATGAGAAATTTCCTTGTCCATTAACCTTTTAAGAAATCATTGGTCATATTTTATATTTTGTGACTTTACTCCCAAATACCTAAAACACACATAGGTGAGAGCGAGCAGCTGCTATAAGACAGTCAATACATGGTGACCTCCAACCCAGACCTTCTGACCTATAAGGCTGAGCTGAGAAGAAGCCCTGGTAGCTGGGTCCACAGGGCCAGGGTAAGCCAAAGCGAAGGAGTTATGAATCAGGATACAGAGGGCAGAGAAATCAGGGGAAGTCTCTACACAGACAGAAGTGGAGACATAAGATTGCAAAACTAAATGGCAGAGAAAAGCAAGAAAGAAAGGAATACAATAAACTGGAGAAAAGGTTGCCCAGAACTGTTAACTGCTGGATCCTATTCTCTCCTTGGCTCTAGCATAACAGCCTGACTTGATTGTCACTCCTTTATAAAGCAGTAACAATAGATTTTATTCAAAGGAAGAGAAAGGGGCAATTTGCTGGCTGGCTGGACAGGTTTGACCGTACGTAAATAGCCTGCAAGTGCCTGTCACCATGTACTTTTTTTCCACCTGGGCATCTAATTTTCAAAAGTGCATGCTGTCAAGCATATGACAAAACTTAGAGCTTCATGATTTCTTAGCTGACTATGTTATATTTTTCCCCTAGGCATCACACTTTGATTCCGGAATTAAAATGATCATTCACAATCAAGAATTGTCTTGTGCGGTTGGGTCAAATTTGGTCACCGACTAAAGTAAAGCTCAGAGAATCCTCCACGTAAAGCGAATTAAGTGCACGTTTTGGAATTAAATTCCACGTGCAAGCCCCTCCGCTCTCTACTGGGGTGATTCTAACAGACCTCAGTGTTTAGCATGGAGAGTGATATCTTTTACATAGGTTTACAGTAAAGATTAATTGAGATAGTGTATGAAAAGTAGCTCCATGCAGTAAGCCCTCAATTATATTTGCTGTGATCATTGCGAATGATCACACCTGTAATAAAACACTGTTATCAACAATGCAGTTGACAGAGGTATCTTCTGATCTTGTAGACCTAAGATGGGGATAAGCTTTCAATTTTAATATGTGAATGAGAAGGTCCCCAGGCTTCCAACGTGTGTCTGTGTGTGCGTATAGTTGATATGTGTGTGTACATATAATAAGTTAATATTTAATTATACTTATACAATAACAGTATATTATATATTATGTAATAATTCATGTTATTTAAACAAATAGACATTTAAAATTTATATATACTTATATAATTTTGAGGGAAGCATATTTTTGTCTGGGTAGTGTTCATATTGTTTCACACTCCTAGGTCTTGAACATATCTCAGAGAAAGCTGAGTTTTTTTCTGTTCTTTATGAGAGCCTGTGAAAGCGGCAAGACTTCGTCTTTGATGCTTTGGGACTGTGCCTAGAGAAAACATCTAAAAATCCATCTCACAAAATTCAGTGTTTAACTTAAACAGCATTGAATATTTATTAATTCCTATTAAAACATGAAACAAGATTCATAATGTAAATAGATTTACATGTAATCTATATTATTACCATTTGGATTAATTAAAAGGAAGCTTTATCTGAATTCATGCCAGGCCAGAGTTAAAGACTATTTTCAAAGAAATTAAGTTTTGTTGATTTTAAATAAATGGATGAATTGACCTAACCACGCTCTTTGGTAGGGGCGGGGGTTGAAATGGAGAGTCTCACCTCAGCTCTTCCATAAATACCTCATCTGGACTTTATTTTCCTAACAGATTAAACTTTTACCCTTACGGTATGACTTTCACCAGCAATTTACTTAGTAACCCCATTCTTAGTAGACCTAGAATGACGTTCATCAGCCCATAGAATACTGAAATAGGACATTGATGTATTCTGTGTATCATTTCACATTTTATAGTATCTCCCCTACACACTTGAGGAGTATGTTATTGTTTACTCTAGAGAAGAGCTATCAAGTCATTAGAGAGTGTCTAACTTGTTTTTAAAAAGTGTACATGGAATGCAAGATTATATTTGTGGTGTCTCTGTTTTACTCATAAAAAGTGCATAATATGAAGAGTATCAACTGCATTGCGACTTCCTGTCTCAGAGTCAAACAGACACCAAAGGAGCTCATATCTTGAATTATGTAAGGTCAAAATCCAAAATGGCTCAGGTAGAAAGCATAGGAGGCAATCTGTTAAGAATTCTTCAGGACAGCTGGGACCATGAAATTAAATGGGCTACTAGAGTAGCCCATTGATATATGTGCAGGTGTGAGCGTGCATGCATGTGCCTGCCTGTGTGTGGCCGTATGCTCATGCATATGTGTCAGTGTGTCAGAGCAAGTGCATCTGTGTATTTGCCTGTGTCAGCTCGTGCTTTTGTGTGTCTGCCTCTGAGTGTGTGTATGTGTGTGCAGATTAGCACAAACAGGAAACAAACAGCAGAATGGGCATCTATCTTGAATTCTGGGAAAAGGGCTAAAAAAATAAAACCTGAAGTATTTCTTTATCCACTAGGAATATAATAGAAATACACCAAATTCTCGTTAATTTAGACAACGGGCAAAAACAGCCTAAAGCTTCACTGTGGGTTGTTTTAGAATAAGTTCCATTCCAAACCATTCACATTAATCCAATAACTTAAACTGGAGTCTCACCAGGGACCCCTAAAAGCAGCCCTGCCAGGCTCACTTGGCAAACAGGCACATGGCTGACAACCAGAAGCCATTTAATTAAGCAAACAGATGCCCAGGGCTTCTTATGTGCAAGGCACCAAAAACTGCTGGAGTAAGAGGCAATCATAACCCTTGCCCTCTGTGTTCATCCCAGCAGGTGGAGGACAAGCAGGTCTAACAGCTTGGGTTAAGTACGCTGCTGGAGGTCTGTAAAGGCCACAGTTCCCCCTGAACACAGCACACACAGGGAGGCCACTCTTAAGGGACTGAGTAGCAGTGAGAAAAGTCACATTGTGCTGGGTCTTAATGCTTGCCTAGAGTTTCAAGAGACTGGAGGCAGGAACACGGTCAGTCCAATCAGAGCAGGAAACCACCCACAGAGGGCACATGAGCTGTTCTAAAGAGGTGGGCTCTTACACAGCTGCTCCGGAGTCATGAGAGATCATGATCGGATTGGTATTGCCATACACCTCTGATCACCACATGGATTAGGATCTGCTAGGAAAACATATAGAACAAGGAGGCAAGTTAGGAAGTTACAGTAGTAAGCCAGGTGGGAGGTTGTTATGGCTTGGATGAAAGGTGTCCCCCAAAGCTTGTGTGACACCATGCGAAGGCTGAGGTCAGATGGTTGGGTTATGAGAGCCTTAACTGGATCAGTGAGTTGATCCCCTGATAGGGATTAACTGGTAACTGTATGATGGTAGGGTGTGGCTGGAGGAGGTGGGTCACTGGGCTCAAGCCTTTGGAGTATCTATTCTGTATCTGGAGCGGAGTTTCTCTCTCTGCTCCCTGGAGCCAGGCCTTCTGCTATGATGTTCAGCCTCCTCTCAAAACCTGAGGAATGGAGCTGCCCTTCTATGGACTACGACTGCTGAAACTGTGAGCCCCTAAATAAAGTTTTCCTCCTTAAATTTGTACTTACACAATCATTTAATTCTGGCAAATTCATAATTATATATATATATATGTACATATATATGTACAGAGAGAGAGAGAGAGACATTTATATCAGTTGTAGTGGCAAAATATAGAAGAATCAAGAGACAGGTGTGGGTGATGTGCGGATAACGCTGGTTTATGATCAAATGCATAGCATATTGTTACTTTACATACATTTATGATTGTGAAACTACTCAATTTTTTTTTTTAAGAGAGAAGGACAGTGAGAGAGAGAGAGAGAAAGACAGAATCAACTTTATTTAATTTTTCATGTGGCTTTCGTTGCTCTGACACTTGGCTGTGTAAGTGGTGCTGGGGTTCGAACCCGTGTACTTGCGCATGCCAGGCAGCCACTGCTCCAGCCCCTACTTTGCTGTTAATAAAAAAGAAATGTTCTTATCAGGTCCTTTAGTCACAGCAACACAATATCTGACTAAAACAGAGTTCATGAGGTGCTGACCTAAAGCTGAGCAGTTGGGGTTCAGATGAAATTAGCTTCAGTATTACTACTGTTCCACAGAGTGGGAAACCAGAAACAACAAAAGATGTCTTCTTGGCTTTTGATTTGTATACTCAGTTGGTTCAGTTAAGATATCACAAATTTCCTCTGTATTTCTAATACTATTATAATTTACACAACAAACCTCCTTTTATACAGAGTACGGAAGGAGAAGTCAACCCAAATGATCACAATTCCAAAGTCGTAGTGTTTTGATAAGCTATTTTGCTGTACGTATGCACCAAAATGTAAATATTTTATTTGCAGCTTAAAGATAAACTTAAGTGTTATCCATTTATTCAAAACTTGCTCTATTGCCTCAGACAGCCACAAAGGTAGTTCATGCAGCTAATCCTCTGTCCTGACACATCCTCAAGCACATGCTGTGAAATGCTGCAAATGAAGCCAAAACAAAGCGGCCGCCCCTCCCCACCCCCAGGGCAAGCAGGGGCCTCCAGCATGTGTCAGCTCCAGGGACAGGCTTCTGTCACACAGGCCAGCAAGCCTGTCCTCTGTCTCCACGAACTGCTTGCCTTGGCAGTGTCAGGCAAGACTAAAAATACAGAAAGCCCTGCACCCACGCAGAAGGAAAAACTGTACAATATGTCCACATCTGAACCCTCTGCCACTGTGATGTGCCAGGCAAAGTCCTCCTCATAGTCCACTGATATTTTTTTTTTAAGACAAAAAGAACACCGAGTGACCCAGTGGAGTTCATTCACCACTGTACTACAGCCACTGGCTGAGCTGACAGGGACGAAGCAATCTGCAGAAGAAGGGCTGGGTCCCTACCTTCCACTCTGGGTGTGACCTTGGGTCAGTCCTTGCAGCGGTGTCTGGGTGTCTTCCCAAGGGGAGAGAGCATTCAGGTTGGAAAGTGCATCCCTGTCGTTACTGACCTTGTTCCTCCTATGGAGCTTGGGGATAGGATGGGAGTCCTCTGAGACCCTGGGAAGAGTGGTTTTATCCTATTGGTGGTAGCATGGGTGGTGACTACTCTGATGGTAGCAGAGATGGCACTCAACTTATAATGGTGCAACTTAACAATTTTTTTACTTTACAATGGTGCAAAAGCAGTCCACACTGGGTGGGAATCATACTTTGATTTTGGATCTTCTCCATTGGCTAATGCAAAGCAATCTGATCCTATCTGGCCATGCTGGGCTGGGCAGTGGCAGGGAACCACAGCTCCCCCTGGTCCCTAAGTTAAAAGGAAAAACAGTCGACACTAACAGTGTGTTGATCTGCTGAGCTAGGATGTGCAACCAAGCTAGGTATATTAAGTACACTTTTGAATTAGGCTACCTTCAGCAGATAGGGCATGGCGGGGACATCACCCTGCTGTAAGTCAAACACCTGTAACGGTAGCAGTAGCAGTCATCGGGCTCAGTTCCAGGAACGGATAACTATGCAATACAAATGAAGCCACTTGATGCCCAATTCAGGTGAGTACCCAGAGCTTGTCCCTCAGCTCCAAGGACTCCTTCTGCACATGCCCATGCCTCGGGGGTGGGGTGTAGGATGCTGGATCAGGAGCTCCCTCCCTGCCTGCACATAGCTGCTACTCGAACAGCTTTAACATTATACTTATGCCAGGATTCCCGACCAGACCAAGTGAATGAGAACCTTTGAGGTTGGACACGGGTCCAGCCTCTTAAAACCCACTAGATATAATATGCAATCTGGTTGGGAACCACCAAACTCCTGGTCTCTTTGAGCCACTGCTTTTATTGGGGAAGAGCCTCAGTTCATGCAGCAGTTCAGCTTATATGGATTTCCTTGCTTTATAATCACAAGTATTGCTCTTTTGTGTTTCACAGATGACACTCAGAGAAGTTAAGTGACACCACCAAAATTGAACAACTGGTAAATAACACAGTGAAGATTTTATTTCAGGGTTGTTTGGAATCTCAGCTGTCGCTAGTCCCTATATTTATTGTATCTATCATATAAGTGGACACTGATCCTTTTAAGTCTTCTAGGCTCAACTTCTCCCATTCCAGGTCCTCCTACCTTGCCCTCCAGAAACTGAAACTGAAACTGTACTGAAGCTCCTTGGGGCAAAATATTGCTATCCAGCTTCAAGGACTTTCGCAATTCTCTTTCCTCTAACTGGTATATGCCCTTCCTACTTGTTATGAATTGAATGCTTGAGGCTCCTTCCTGCTCACCCAAGTTCTTAGGTTGAGGGAAATGAGGGTCAGGACACAGAGATCTGGAAGCAACACTTCATCAATGGCACCACAAATGATAATTTCCAAAGTCTGAGCCCCGAGAGCAGCAGAGTTTTTACTTTTACACATAAGCAAGTTTTGGGCACATCAAGGCAAGGATGTTTGTGCAATTCTATTGGAGGGTATATTTCACATTCCTTATATGGGTTACAAGCTTGTTATTAGCCTATAGACTCCTAGTTCACATAGCTTAGGGACTTGTACTGCACCACACCTAAAGGGGGACTACTCTGTCCCAGCTTCTCTGTTTCCTGCTTCCCCTACTGTGGTTACCTTGTTACAGCTGCCTGTCAGCTGCTGCAAGCCTCTATGGTTAAATTTCAGTAGGCGGAGCTGCAGTGTGACAGTGATCAAAACCACAGCCTGTCAGCTCTTTAGCTGCTAAAACTTCCCATTCTGTTCTGCCATGTTGCAAAGCTTGCTAAAATTTCCATTTTGCCCTACCACATAACTGCTGTGTAGAAAACATGGAGATAGGGCCTTTGGGAAGTAAACCTGGTCTAAATGAGGTCCATAGGTTGGGGTCCTCATGATGGAATGCATGATTTTATGAGAAGAGGAAGGGATTTCCCTCTGTGAGGACACAGTAGGAACCCAGTTGCTGCCCCCTGAAGATGGCCCTCCCCGGATCCCCACCATGCTGGCATACAGATCCCACCCCTCCAGCTTCCCAAACTAGGACAAATGATGAAAATGCCCAGGCTGTGGTATTTGTTATAACAGCGCCCCTTGTCCTTCAGGATCCGATCAAGCGTCCCTCCCTTCCTGAAGGGACACAGTGGGGATTCTGCCTGACCTCTACCAAAAAGCAGGAGAGAGTAGAATCAGTAGGAATCCAGCTAGATTCAAAACTTGGAATTCCCCTGACTAGTAGCGTGAACTTGGCCTTTGCCTATCTCAGTCTGCATCCCTAAAATGTTACCCATTTCATAGTGCTGGCCAGCACCAGGCAGAGTGCCCGGCCCAAGGACTCATGTTCTTGACAGCCTCTGGGTTGACTAGTGTACATGGTAATCTGTCTTTACATAACCACCTCTGCTTCCGGACTAGGAGCTCCTCCAGGCCAGAAGCTCAGTCTTGCTTGTAGTCTTAACTTCAGGGGAAGCTTTACACCTGGCGTGGTGTACTCAGTAAAATATAATTGAGTTTCAGTACTCAGTAAAATATAATTGAGTGAATAACTGTTAATATAACCACTTGATATGCACTGTGATCTCAAGATTAACAGGATACGTAATAGCTATGCAACAGAATGAAGGTAATTCACTCAAACAGAAAGGAATCTGTGTCTTGACCGCGTTGTCACAATGGCTGGAGATGTTATACCACCTGAATCCCCACAAAGAAGAAAGGAAGAGCTGAGGAATCCAAGGGCACAGAAGCTAATGACCAGGTAAGAAAGCTGAGGTTACAGGATCAACCTTTTCATCATCTGAATACCCGTGCATAGAAAGGAATCAAGATCATGGAGATTTCTGGGAGTGTCCCTGCCTAACTCAACATACCAGAAGAAAGCCAAATTTCCTCATTCACCAATATCCATTACATTAAGAAAAACCTAATCCACACCTGGAAAGATTTACTATCCTTAATAGTAAGCCATGAAAGTTACGCTTTTAAGACTACTCTATTCCTACATATTTTTTTTAAAGAGAGAGGGACAGTGAAAGAGAGAGAGAGAGACAGAATTAATTTTATTCCATTTTTCATGTGACTTTCATTACTACAACACTTTGTTGCATAGGTGGTACTGGGGTTTGAACTTGCATCCTTGTACATTCCAACCAAGCACTGTAACTGCTGAGCCTCCACTCCAAGCCCTATTCATATACTTTTTCGAACACAAAATTTTGATACCAGACATAGAACCCAGAGGCATCTAACCACTGAGCAACACATCCAGTCCTTTTTTATGTCAAGACAAGGTCTCACTAAGTTACTGAGGCTGGTCTCAAACTTGCAATCCTCCTGCCTCAGACTCCTGAGCTACTGGGATTACAGGTACATGCCACTATACCCAGTTAGTTCAAGTATTCTAGTTTATTCTAGCATTGCTGAATCTTTAATTTTATACCTTTCAATTTTCCTCTACAAATCTCTAACATCCTGGTAATCATATTTCTCTGGGGAATCTTGAGGTCCTTTATTGTAAAATTCTATTACACATTCAGGAATCTGAGAGATGCAACTCTAGGATAATTTCTACCATTTATACACCTGAAAAAATTAGTTGAGGAATTTCATAGTGCCAAAATGATGTGATATTTTCCTTTAATTTATATCATAAGACATCCAACAAAAGAAGTGGTTAACAACTAAATTGAATTCCACTCTTGCATTCACCCAGCTTGGACATTGATTGAAAATCTACCTTGTATCAGGTACTCTAGGTATTCAATTACTAGTGTTGTAATATCAAAAATGTACAGTTGGGCCATCAAGCAGTCTAAGACGACAAAAAAAAAAATGCTTGATTAGATGACTGTCTGCTAACAGCTATGCCAAGTTAGAGGGAGGGAACAGAGGTGGGATTATGCAAAGTCACAGGAAATGCCTGATCCAAACTTAGCATATTGCATGAAGCTCTTGGGCAAAGGTTCTTCAAGAGGACAGCAGGGATGGTCAGGAAATGGAGTTGGTCCAGCAGTCCATACAACCAAGGGAACCCAGGAGGAAGGCACATGCAAGTGGCTTAGTCTAAAGATACAGGTTGATGGGAAGATTTGATACTAAGGAAGAGGAAGGAGGGAGAAGATTAGAAACAGAATTAAATTCCTTGTAGCATGTGATCTTTTTCCAATGGAATATTTAGGTTCAAGTTCCGTGACCGTCCCCTAGAAATAATATGAAAAATCACTGCTTAACTTAACCTAAATTAGGCCTTTTTGACCACATGGAGCTTCAGTTTATTAATATCAAAATAATTGAAGGAATGTTTGCAGTCTGGTTTTGCATACAGTAGTTTACAGTGAGAAATATTCACAAAGAAAAAAAGCAAGCGATCACAAACTCCCTTTTCTTTCTAACAGAAAATAATATTTATTTCCTGATCTTTTTTCTTAAGTGGTAAAATATTTTGAGATAAGCACCAAAAAATATGACAGTACTTTCTGGAAACTGACCTACCACATGGGAATGATGAAATGAGCAAGGCCACCTTATGAAGGAATTAGAAGAAAATGGAAAAGGAACTGGAAACGGAAGAAGCTAAAGTTACAGAAGTAACAGGAGCCATTGGCTCCATTTGGACTCTGAGACAGCACTTGTGACCTGTGTCTGCCAGGAGACACTTTAGAAAGAGACTTGGTCAATGCCGAATCAGGGACCTGCATAGGTTAGGATGTGATCCGTGCATGCAAGAAAATGAGTCCTAGTTCAGCTGAAGTAAAATGAATGTCTTCTTGGGACAGAAAAGATAGAGGGGTCATCGCTAGCATCACCGGTACATTAAATCTGGACCGAACTTTTGCGAATTGCTTAATCATGATCAAGGAGTCCAGTGATTGACAGCCCAAAATATAGGACCTTGATGTGCTGATCATTTTAAATGAATGGAACATAAGAAGCATCAGATGACAGAAGAGCTTTCTTGTGACAGCTCCTTGCCTGTTGAAAGTCTGGACCCACTGAGGAAGCATGCAATTAATTACCTCTACTCCTTCCCTGTTTTAAGTAAACTCTAAATTTCCAGAAAAAAGACTAAACTCTGTCAATACTCTTGGACAAACATTTGTCATACACCACTGTTTTGTATTTAAGTCCCATTAAATATTCCAAAGAGAATCATCTAAAATCCACTGTCTGCTCTTAGAGCCCAGGGGACTTTGACCCAAGCCTTTGGATGTGTTTCTAAACCCACTAAATTCACCTAAAAATGCTCTACATTCTCCCTTCTCCCAATCCCCTATGGAAAGGGGGTGTGTATGTTTATGAATCAGGCTTGGTTGGTAGGAATTTACACTTTATGATAAATAATAAATTAGGGCATCTTTTCTTCTATTAACCTTATCAGTTCAAAAGTTTCATTTTTATTTATCTTAACTATGTAAAGGCCATATATGACAAACCCCCAGCTAGTATAATACTAAACAGAGAAAAGGTGAAAGCATTTCCACTAAACTCAGGAACAAGACAAGGCTGTCCGCTCTCATCACTTTTATTTAATATAGTGCTTGAGACCCTAGCTGGAGCAAACAGGCAAGAGAAGGAAATCAAATGGATAGGAATAGGAAGGGAGGAAGTCAAACTATCCCTTTTTCCTGATGACATGACCCTATATCTGGAAGATCCAAAAAACTCCAACAGAAAACTGCTTGAGCTTAGAAATAGATTTAGCAAAGTGGCAGGTTACAAGATCAACACCTATAAATCAATAGCTTTCCTATACACTAACAATAATATGGCAGAAGAAGAAATCCGGAAATTGGTCCCATTCACAATATCCTCAAAAAGAATAAAATACTTGGGAATTAATCTAACAAGGAAAGTAAAAGACCTCTACAATGAAAATTATCAGACATTGAAGAAAGAAATTGAAAAAGACCTGAGAAGATGGAAAGATATTCCATGCTCTTGGTTAGGCAGAATTAATATAATTAAAATGGCCATTCAGCCAAAACCACTATACAGATTCAATGCAATCCCCTTCAAGATACCAATGTCATTCTTTACAGATAGTGAAAATGCAATTCTCAAATTCATTTAGAGCAAAAAGAAAACCAGAAGAGCCAAAACATTACTAAGCTAGAAAGACAAAACAGTTGGTTTTGTAATACCACATCTAAAACTATCCTATAGAGCTGTAGTAATAAAAACAGCATGGTACTGTTTTCAAAATAGGAATGAAGACCAACACAATAGAAGAGAAGTCTCAGACACACCCACAAATCTTTAAACATCTGATCTTTGACAAAAGGGAGTCAAAATACAATATGGAAGAGAGACAGCCTATTCAACAAATGATGCTGGACAAACTGGACAGCTACCTGCAGAAAGTTGAAATTAGATCCTTATCTCTCACCTTGCACAAAAATTAAATCAAAGTGGATCAAGGAACTAGGAAATAAATCAGCTACCATGCAACTGCTAGAAGAAAAGTTAGGACCAAAACTCCACCATTTAGGAGTAGGCAAAGACTTCCTCAACAAGACCACTAAAGCAAAAGAATTAAAGTCAAAAATCAATGAGTGGGGGAAAAATCAATGAATAGGATGCCATTAAACTAAAAAGCTTCTACATAGCTAAGGAATTGGTCAAAATTGTCAAGAGACAATCTACAGAACGGGAGATAATCATGGCCTTTGATTCCTCTAACAGGAGACTAATATGCAAAATTTACAAACTATTCAAAAAATTTAATACTCACAACACAAACAATCCCATCAATAAATGGCCCAAAGAGCTAAATAGAAACTTCTCAAAAGAGGAAACTGAGCTAGCCAATGAATACATGAGAAAGTGTTCTGAATCACTAGTAATCAGGGAAAAGCAAATCAAAACTACATTAAGATTTCACCTCACTCCAGTCAGATTGGCAAACATGAAGAATATAAACAATAACAGATGCTGGAGGGGTTGGGGGGAGATAGGAATACTAGCACACTGTTGGTGTGCTAGTACAGCCGCTCTGGAAAGCAGTGTGGAGAATCCTCAAAAAGTTAAGGATGGACCCACCATATGATCCAGCTATCCCTCTTCTGAATTATTTTCCCAGAGAAGTTAGAATCAGCACATTACAGTGACACAGCAAAATCTATGTTCATAGCAGCTCAATTTACAACAGCTAAATTATGGATCCAACCCAGATGGTCCTCAGTGAATGAATGGATCCTAAAACTGTGTTATATATATATATAATTTTCCTCAGCAATTAGAAACAACAATATTGCAGCCTTTGAAGGTAAATGGATGGCAATGGAAGAAATCATGCTGAGTGAAGTTAGCCAAACCCAGAGTGTCAAGGATCGAATGTTTACTAGTGAGTGGGGAGAGGTGAGGGGCTAAGTGAGTGAGGGAGGGGAGAGGGATAGAGGTTAGGAAAGGATCTAGGGAGACAATCAACAATGTAGCATACTCTTTACCCCCCTGAGAACTCCAATAATACTTATGCAAGCATTTAATTGTGGAAAATTCACAACCTAAGTATATTGTCTGTAAGGGTGATATATAGAAGAATTAAGAGACTAGGGTGTGGGTGATATGGGGGTGATTCTGGTTTAAAAGCATATGCCTACCATATTGTTACTTTATATGCATTTATGATTGTATAATAACTCAACTCCTTAATGATTTTTAAAAAGGCTTTCTTTTGGACATCTTTCATTAACTCTGCCTCCTCAGGAATGGAGCTGGAGGAACCTGAGGGAAATGTCTATAGCAACCTTGAGTTGGTGACTGTTCCGTGTTCTTTAAGTGCAGGTCACTTAACCACTCTGCATAGTTTTCCGTTCACTACTCTATTAAAAAGTGTAACTGTCACTTCAGAGGTCATGCTAACCCTTCTGTTTATAGAGTCCCAAGCAAGTGGATCATCAATATGTCCTTTTGCTGAGAAATTGCACATACTGAGCTTTCAAGTCCCCACTAGAAAGGACCAGCTTTCTTCAATTGCCATTTTGAGAAAAAAAAAAATCATTGCAAAGATCAAACAGTGGTGTCCCCGTAGCCACTGTGTTGGTGCTTTGAAGGGATTTGATTTTATGATTCATTTGTCATGATAGGGTACACCTTTGGAAGACTTCCCTTCCCATCTATTCAATTCAGCAAGCTCTTAGGGCAAATACCCTCCTGATTGCACAACCATTGCTGTTGCTTTGGAAACAAGTTAACACTTTGTTTCCCATTAGCTTTTTCATTTCCTTTAACAATAGTAATAGACCTTAGTCTATTTTTATACTTTTTGTTCTTTTTAGGATTTATTTGACATAATTATGAAAGCAGGGAATACAATTTGCACTAATTCACTTCCCAGTACTTCCACTTACCCTTCCTTCCCTCCTCCCTTCCTCTGTGCGTTTCCCTGTACTGATCTTCCTGCTTTTACTTTTAGGGCTTTGTTTTGCTTTGTTTTTGCTTTTGTCTTGTGCATATACCTGATGGGGAAATTCACTGTGATATGTTCATAGAGGTACATTGGGAAGTTAAGCCAGATCCATTGCACTGTGCTTCCCTTATCCACTACCTTCTCTCTCCCCCTCAATGCCCTTCATCTAGACTACAGACTTTTCTTCCATTTTTGATGGAAGACACCACCCCTTTTCCCTTACTCTCTCTATGAATGGAACCACCATGTGACCCAGTTATCCCACTCCTCAGTATATACTCAAAAGATTTGAAATCAGCATACTATAGTGACAGAGTCACATCAATGTTTAATATATATATGTATATATACGTATACATATATATATTTATGGAACCTACCCAGATGCCCTTCAACAGAAGAATGGACAAAGAAAATGTGGTATACATACACAGTGGAGTATTATTCAGTCATACAGAAGATGAAATTATGGCCTTTTCTGGTAAACGGAGAGAAATGGAGACTATCATGCTAAGTGAAGTAAACCAGACTCATAAAAATCAAAGACCTTAGTCTACTGATGTAAAAAATCAAGTATTAGGAAAAGCACCTAGTAAAAATCATATTAAAATAATTATATTTAAATATTACTTTGATTTTATTCCTATCTCCCCAAACTTGTTTATGAAGAGCATAAAAGAAAGAAAATGGGGCTGGAGCCGTGGCTCAGTGGTTACGGTGCTTGCCCATCATGCACAAGTATATGGGTTCAAACCCCAGCAACCCACGTACACAAACAACTAAGTGTCAGAACAACTAACGCCATGTGAAAAACTCAATAAAAATTGATTCTCTCTGTCTCTCTCTCTCTCTCTCCCTGTCCTTCTCTCTTTAAAAAAATATTAAAAAAAGAAAGAAAATATTAAAAGAAAACCTGATATTGACTCATTATACCAAAAATTAAAATTAAATTATAGAATTTACTCAGTGTTTCCTATTTAGAAAATAGATTTTGTTTTGAAGTATGCATTTCCTGTAAAGAACATACAGATTAATTTCCTTTATAATGTTATCAAGAAGTCGATTACAAAGTTATGAAATGAAGGCAGCAACCAGAGAGTCTGATGCTTGAGTTGAGAAACCTAAACTCTCAGTTTCCTTGGCTTTCAAACAGCAGCAATAAATCCAACCTGATGGTGCAATCACCACAATCCAAGGCAGAAATATATAAAAGTGGCAGTAATATATCAAGATTGGACAGTACAAGGAATGCATGTGATATGAGCTCCATGTATATCCCACCATGCCACTCCAGTTGACATTTAAAAAAAGTGAAATGAAGCCATTTTAGAGTGGTATTAACAAGTTCTATAAAACAACAAAAACTTTTTTCCTATTTATAAATTATTCATATGTTAGTGGGTTTCGATAAGCAGACAGAAGAAAGAAGAATGTAAATACATAGCTTTTAAGAAACGATGACAGTGCCTCTGGGCGTTTTATGTCTGCGTTGTTAATTTCACTAAGTCGAGTTCTTCAGCTGGAATTCAAGCAGTTCTAATATTTATGCTTGTGAATCAGGCAAACACTGGGTCCAACGTCTTTCTTCACTGCTCTGGACAGTCGGCTTCGTCAGAGTCAGGTTGCCACCTGTCTAGCTCTCCTCCTCAGCAGCATGGGCCAGGTCCACATTCCTACTCTCAGGTCACTTTCTTCACCTGCTTTCCAGAACACTACGCTCATCTGCTTTCTTCCTGATTCCCAAGCTGCCCATCCATCTGCATTCTCTTTAGCTGTACTTCTCTCTGACCTCTTGCCAAGGGCTTGGTCCTTGGACTGACCTCCCTTCTGTCTACAGTCACTGCACAAACTGTCTCATCTTGTCCGTGGCTTTATATAACCTGCACACACAGACTCCCAAACATGCAGTCAGTCCCTGCCTCTAACTCCAGCCTTTCTAACCCAAAAGCGGACACAGCACCTCCACAAGGCATCTTAAACTTAACATGCACAAAACTTTCAAAGGCTTCCTAGCATTCCCCATCTCCTCTAATAATAAAGTCATCTGTCCACCTGCTAAGGACAAAAGAAGAGTCATTGACTGCTCTTTCCCTCCTACCTCACTCCTAGTCCTTCAACAAATCCAGTCAGCTGTCCCTTCAGTATATAACCAGATACATACATCGTTTGCATACAGAAAGATGAAGTAGACACACTTTTCTCTATGTCTTCCACCCTAGTCCAACACAACATCCTGGATATGACACCTAAGATAAGGGTAAGAAGACTTTAAGATGTAAACAGCAGAAGACAGACCAGCTAGGGACTCTGGGGCAAGGAATAGCACCATGGTGAGTTTGCTGGGTTTTCTGAATGCCCCATCGGGTATCCCAAAGTCAGAGTCAGTAGCCACAGATGAAAAATAAAAGAAAGTCTCAACCAAACAATAAATTTGTCTAGACAAGAGAATAAGAAAGGATAGTGTAGCAGGCAAAACACTTCAGGATTAGCTTTTCCTCTTTAGCCAATATCAAACAGTACACCTCCACTCCCACAAACCAGAACTGAGGGGAGTGTATGCTTCCACCGAGTGCACAGTGCAGTCCAACCAGATGTCTCAACCACTTCCACCCCTGCCCCCAAGGGGCCTGAACTTCCATCCCCACAGAGTGGCAATGAAACTACCCTCCCTGGTGACAGCAGAGACCAGGCAGATGCCTGGACTTCCAGCCCTAAAGGGCAGAAGTGAGTCAGGACCCTCCGAGGTGGGAGTTACAGGATGCCCACCAGAGAGACAGTCACCAGCCCACTGCACACTTCCTGCCAGTACCACTTTATCAGAGAAGGCTATGGATGGAGCTCTCACAGGCCTCGCCTAGCCAGGCTGGTATTGGAGGAAGCACAGGGAGAGGATACAGTTCTCACTGTCACTGAGCAGTAGTAAGGAGCATCTCCCTAACACAAGGGTCAGAGGAGCCAGGAAAGAGCCTGACAACCCATCCTGACCTGGTATCAACAAGGCAAGGCCCACCCATTCCCTCACCAGACAGGTGTCCAGAAAGCTGACTACAAAAACAATATTAAATAAGATCTATATTCTTATATTACTCAGAAAATCCCATTTTCAGTTAAAAAAAAAAAAGCTAGTGATAACAAGAACCAGGAAAATCACAAGATCAATGCAAAAAACCATCCATAGATAGCAATGCAAAGATGAGAAATGATGGGATTACTGGGGAGGGCTGGAAGCAGTCACCATGATAACAACAACAAAATTGCCTGAATAACAAATATAGAAATGCTTGAACCAAACGAAAAAAACATAAATTTTCGACTAAACAACTAAGTGGAAAAATTTTAATTGGAAGGTACAGTAACTAAACAAATTTAAAAATTGACAACTATGTTCTATGAAAGAATGAAGGGGCAAAGGAAATCATCTACAAATTTTAAAATTGGTAATGGAAATTACCCCACCTGAACAAGAGTGAAAACAGAATTGATAAAAATGAACAAAGGCTCGGAGATCCATGGCATTATAAGATCCAACAGTAATATCTTCTGGGTCATAGAAGAAAAGAAGAAATAAGCCAAGGCTAAAAAACTATTCAAAAAATAATGGCTGACATAGAAAAAGCAATTCTCAAATTCATTTGGAACAACAAGAAACCAAGAATTGCCAAAGCACTACTAAGCAAGAAAGATGAAACAGGCGGTTTTGCCATTCCAGATCTAAAACTATACTATAGAGCCATAGTAACAAAGACAGCATGGGACTGGTATCAAGACAGGGAAGAAGACCAATGGAATAGAATAGAAGACCCTGAAACAAATCCTCAAATCTTTAAACATTTGATTTTTGACAAAGGG